>JAUYWV010119481.1:0-20551 GCA_032274565.1 Nematoplana nigrocapitula
CGTCAGTCGGAAACTTCAGGCTGGACGGGGGGGGGTGACTCATCGATGACTCATCTTGCTCAGTGACCTCCATGGGTCACGTGGGGGGGTTCTTTGTTGATATGAAGCGTGGGTATACATTACTACTTATATTATTGAATTAACTATCAGAATGAACAAATAAAAACATTAACAAATATATATAAATAATAACCAACAAATCAAAGCTCTAACGTGTGCCTTCCAAGGCGTACATACGTTGGCCTCAAAAGTTTTCATTCTGCACAACACTTAAAGAAAGAGAAGAAAAATTATTTTTCTTACAATTTTACATTAATTCAAAAAATTATTATGTAATCACAAATTAATTACTCCTACTTGCGCTGAAAATAATGAATCACTAAAAATATCTAAATATTTGCATACAATATTCCTTTAAAGTTTTACAACGTACTCGCACAATTCCTTAGATAAATAAAGTATGTGGTCAAAAGTAATGACACGTTTCCTACAGTCAATCTCTTCAACTACAAAAATCCTTCAGTTTTCATTCCCCACAGTGCCGCTGCCTCCCCAATCTCTTTCTCTGCATCATCCTCCTTCATCCATAATTTTCTCCTTTCTTCCTGGTGGGCATCTCTTCGCAACAAACTTCTCCTGGTGAGCTTCTCCTTCCCAGATCTACCCATTGCGAACTCTCGCGCCTTCGCTGCAACGGGCACTCCACCCTCCTTGCTTCTTACCTCCAACAGATCAATCTGTCCGACTCCCCCTCTTGCCCTTCATGCGGAGAAGACCAGCAGGATCTTTCTTACCTTTTCTCTCTTGCTCCTCATCTTCGGGCCTGCACATTGCCATCTTTGGTGAGACGGTGAGCATTTTTGTCCTCTGGAGACGGCCATGAGGTGTTGCTCGGATGCAGGGCCTCGGCGGCCCTGCGTCGCCCCCCCCCCCCGATCATCGGAAAGGGGTCGGGTAACCCAACAACAACAGTGCTATTTCATAAATCTTTCGTACCGCAAAAAATCAATATTTCCTTATTGTGCAGCTCTCTCGCTTGTTCCCTCTGCACCTTAAGCTCACATCTTTGCTGGCATCCGTAGACTCAGAATCACCACCTCGATTGAGGAGTGATAGTGAGATAACGCGAATGGAAAGCGTTAGAGAGCATGATATTACGGTGTCAGTTAGGAAGAGATCATACGGAGTTTATGCTCTCCTTCTGGACCATGTGCAGATGGGATGAGAGAATGTAATTCCAGAGGGCCCCAACAGATTGGTGTAGATACCATTTGTGTGAAGAAACACGTGATTAGGAGAAAACAATACGGAAATTTTATTAAGCTTCAGTAGCTACATACATTATATAGTCTGAGTTAAATCGAAGAGCAGTAACCAATTACCTCGAATGCCCACAAACACGTATGGTCGGCGCAGTGGGTGTAGTCACTGTGGGGCAGAATAGGGAAGAGAATCACGCCCTCTTCTCTGGCCCGTTCGATCACGCGCACAGTCAGGTATTGCAGATGGCCGTCGTAGAACAGAACCAGGGGTCTCTCTTTCGTCTTCACCTCGGGAAGGAAGTGCTTGGTGAGCCATTGGATAAAATGCTCCGCGTCCACCCAACCGTTCTTCGATTTCATGAACATGGTTTGGGGTGAGGCACCTTGTCGGTTCGCTTCTAAAATTAAATTGCGAGAAAATCAGTTGGACAATGTTTACAATACCATGCAATAAATGCATGGATAGTTTCAATGCGGCATTTCTTTGCAACAGATTTACAGACAATATTATTTTAAAGGCGTTTTTATACGTAGCTGTCCAGAAAGCGGCACGAGTTTTCCAAGTTTTCTCAGATTGAGTTGCACAACTACTTATATGAATGGAGAACAAAAACAGATGCGAAAACCATCTCATGGGAAAATTACTATCTAAGCAGTAGTAGCTGCCGAAATAATTTTGGAGATAAACCGGTTTGCATAATAATTATGCCATGTAATATTGATTACGCAATAACTTTTGAAGGAATTGGTGAATTTGATAAGCCTCCGTGTTATTTATATCTCGACCTAGTACACCTTGCAGTTGCCAAGATAAATTTGCATATGAACGTGGAGATAAATCTGGAATATAAGAAGACGTGACATACGGATAAGAACTGGTGGAACACCTGTCTACTATACAAGAACTCAGACAATTTAAATTATTTGACATCACACAAAAATGAATTTCACAGTTTATTATCTAAGGTTCTTATGCTAACATCCTGCAAGCAGTGCTTTCGCCACTGACCCAAAATGTATCTAGGTGTGTAGGAAATTATGCCTCAGAACACAGTCCAGCAACACATTGTTCTAGAAAATACAGCGGTACAATGACTCACCGGTCACAATTTCGCCACGAATAACCAAGAAGGGCGGAATTCGTTCACCGGCGGCATTTCCAGCCCCGATGAGGACAGCTGAGGGACTCCAGAAACTATTCGACTGACACCTCTGTATATTCATGGGGATGATTTGCGGAGGTTGGGAGTCACAAGTGATGCTAACTTCGTCAAAAATCCACAAGCGTTGGGCGATGTTCTTCGTCGAGGATTCAGTGAGAACCTGTAAGGTATAGGAATAAATAATTCAGTGCAGAACATCTCATAACCTGTTCTGATTGAGAAGGGCAACAAACGCACAATTTCCTCAAAACCTGTCAATCAAAACACGATGTAAATGTGTCATGGTACATGTTCATTTAGCATAACTAAATAAAGTGAATAATGGTCAATTTCTTTACCTCGGTAAGCTTGTCGAAGTAACGCGTCAGAACCTGGCTAGAGGCAGAGACCGCTTCCTTTCGTCGGGTACCCTTCGTACCTTTCAGGTGCTCGCGGATATGCGGCCAACGGTTAATAAAGGAATAGAACCAGGCTTGGCTTGGATTTTGGAATTTAAAGGGTGCCAAACGCGACACTCCCTTTGTCATGTCTCCTGCAAGTTCCACGACCTGAAAGGTGAATTGATTTAGAAATATGTCCAATTTACTTTCAAGCCATGTCATTAAATTGTTTTCATTCAGAAAACTATACGTAAGAAAACCTCGTAATACTACTTACAAAAACTAAGTACAATGTATGGAGCATTTCACAAAAAGTTCTAAAAGCACAGCTGCAATCTTTTGCACTGTCTGATCCAAATCCAATTTGTTTATTTTATAACATCAATATCTTAAGTGACAGTTACGAAGAGCACAGAGGACAGTAAAGTTTAATTGTACAACATTACTTATTTCCAGATAGTTATTTTGCCTTATGTAGTAAGGCAGTTCAGTTAACTTGATATACAGTACATAAATTATACTGTGCAGTCACTGATCGCATTAATCATACAGTGCTTCCACTCAAAATTATGCCATTTTTCACGCATCACCTTGAATTTCACGCATATTTAAAAATAGACAGAGAAATGTCTCAAATTAATCGCGTTTTATAATTTAATTAGATTTAACTTTTATAGTGATTAGAGTTAATACAGACACCAATACATCAGATAAATGCTTTATTCAGTCTGTCTTTTTCACAGAAAGAACACAATATTTAGTTCGTAGCTTCTTCGCCACCGATTAACAGTAAAAGAAAGTTTCTTCCTTCAACGCTATTCAAGTAAATCCCGCTTCTGCGTACCAAGCATCTCCATCTCCGCTTGAGGAATCTCGTGGCACTCGAGACTATCGAGGAGTTCCGCTAGGCGACGTTCAGATAGATATGCACGGACGGCTCGGCCACATGTGGAATCTCCCAAGATGGAGCGGGAATAGTCACCTTTATCAAAGGGACCCGCTTCGCCGCCACCAGCACTCCCGCAGTCCGCGTCACCTCCTCCTTCCACGCTGATGTAACAGCTTGCCTCATCGGATTGAAGACAGTCCAAGACCTCCACCAACTGTCCAGAATCCGCCTCCTAACAGACTCCCAGGCCCTGCTATGCCGCCTAGCGACGGGGACCTCCTAACAGACTCCCAGACCCTGCTATGCCGCCTAGCGACGGGGACCTCCTAACAGACTCCCAGACCCTGCTATGCCGCCTAGCGACGGGGAGCTCCCAACAGACTGACCCAACCTGCCAGAAAATTTGGGAATCCCTCCTATTTCTGACGGGCCCCGGGGAAAAAGGTCGACCTAGTGGGTCCCGGGACATCGCTCCCTCTCCAGGAACGAAGCGGCCGACACGGCTGCTCGCGCCAGTGCCTCTCTTCCCCAGGTAGCGGAAATCGACTTTCTCTCAGCCCATGCCGCGATCTCCCGCGCGGCCCAAGAACCACTCTCCGAGATCTACTCTGCGGACCTTCATTGTGCCACCCACCGGGCTTGCACCCCCTCCGCCGTCCTCCCTCCTCCTCCCACCTATCCCGCGCTGACGCAGTAGCTCTTGCGCAGCTTCGCACGGGTCACTCCCCCTTGCTTTCTTCATACCTTTTCCGCATTGGGAGATCTCACTCCCCTACCTGTTCCTTCTGCAGGGAAGCCCCAAAGATCTCACCCACCTTTTTGTCCAGCCCATGCCCAAGCCCGCGACCTCTTCCTCGGAGACAACCCCACTCTCGGGCCACGCGTGCTCCCCTTCCTGAGGGAGATTGGGGTGCCGACGCCGCCCCCCCCCCATCGACCAGGAATAATAATAAGAACACCACAAAACCCACCCCAACCACCAGACACCCAAACACACACCAACACTCAACACAATCCTCACCCGCAATCAACAAAAATCTAAAAACCCTCCAAATCAGCATTCTTAATAAACACCAACAACTTATCCACCTTACATAAGTACAACATTCAGACATTGTAACAATACAAGAAACAAAACACCAAGTATACCAAACTACACACTAATCAGACTAGACCGAACAATGCGGGGCCGCTGATGAAACCGTGCTTCTGGATTGCGTTAAGTGGGAGTTGTGCCCGGTATAAAATTTTTGGGGAGGGAGATCTAACCAATACTCAAGCCATCAAGATGCTCCGGATGGCTGGTCACCTTCGACCAGACAATATGGATTAACATGTCCGCATGTGGGACCAAATACAACTTTTATCTTCTACACTCGCTTATCACTTCTTTTTACATATACACATGCACTCCAGCTTTCTTTTTATCATTTCCAGTCACTTTCTCAGTCGTAACATCTCTCCTTCACACAGAATACTGCTAATCTCCCTGACCTTACACCACGGATATCTCTCTCCCATTCAATCTTTGCCGTGTTTGCGGCGTATCTCACTGCCTCAAACTCTTTTCTAGAAACACATCTTCACAGAAAAACAATTTCCATTTGATTTAAAAAATATGATAATGAGTTCAATACGAAAGAGATGTTCCAGAGTCACCCACCTGATTCCTCGAAAACAAGTATCCAATGCTGGCCATGAATGTGATGTGTTTCACCATCTGGCGTTCCTCTTCTTGTTTGAAAAAGGTCGTCGGACCGGGTTGGTAACACTCTAGGCTAACCCGGCCATTTACCCTATCGCGCAGTGTGGACTCCGGGACGCTGAATTCTCGAGAGGCTTTCCGCATAGTCATCCCATCGTTCATCACCGCGTTGTAGGCTTTCATCATGGTGTTCAGAGACCAGGAGCGTCGACGATTCTGCTAAACGGATAACAGTACGATAATGTTTGTACATACGTAGGTGCACACGTGCTAAACTGGAAACTAAACAACTTTGAATTAATGTAACTGTGCCAAACAGATAATTCAACAGCTATGATTTAGCACATTTACTATATGGGAAACTCTGTATAAGCTAGGAGAACGAGAGCACTCAGTAACTCTGCAGTGGCTTCCGGCTCAAAGTGGGGATTGAAAATAACTAATCAGTGAATAGAAAAGCTAAAGAAGTGACGATGACCAGGCGAACGAAAAGATAAGCAAAGACACAGTAGCGAAAGTTAAAAGAAACCGGAAAACGCAGTGGAGGAAAGAGTTGAAAGATAGCTGGTACACCATAGTTTCAGAAAGCTAAAAGAACTCAGGTACCGGAAATATGGGGCACAAAGAGACTCCTTTAACTCCCTCTCTACGGTTTTCCTTAAAATGTGCAAAGAATAGAAGAAATATGACTAAAATTTGTTGGACATAAAAGTCGGAGGAAATAGTATCGGACATAAAAAATGTCGGATTTAATTATAGTGTGAAAAATGTCGGACTGTTAAGTACTTAGGAATTAAAAATGTCGTTATTAGGAAAT
Organism: Nematoplana nigrocapitula; assembly: GCA_032274565.1. NCBI lineage: Eukaryota > Metazoa > Platyhelminthes > Proseriata > Nematoplanidae > Nematoplana > Nematoplana nigrocapitula. Next base: position 6,217 of record JAUYWV010119481.1, read on the forward strand.
GTCGGAATAAAATTATATCGGATAAATAAATTTATCACAGTATATTTCTGCCACTTCGATCAAGTCTATGTTCGTGGGCCAACATGTAAAGTTTTGAAGAACAAGGTCATTAGAACTCCTCCACAGCAGTGGAATGATTTTCATTGTACTGAAGACGAACTTGAATGCACTAACAATAAACAAGGCTTTCATAATCGTCTAAATTTCGGGACTGGACGAAGACATCTTGGAATTTGGGAACTAATTGATGTTTTTTGACTGAAGTCGAACATGACAAAATCCCGGTTCACAATGCTCTGTGTACACAGACGTGTGTTTAGCTCCGGAAAGGTCAGGAAATCGACTGTTATTGCAGCTACAGCAGTTGCAGGGACTTCTCTTTACATTATTATGAAGCGAAAACACTCTCACCGATGGTGGACAAGCCAGCCTTCCAACGGCAGTTGGATCTCAGTGAATTCGAACAATTTCTGCCTCACGTGGAGTCAAATGACCCCGAGATGTACCTCCAATATCTACGAATGGGGTCAAATCTTCGACTAATTTAATAATATGATCGAACAAGACTTGATAAAATTTAGCCGAAGACAGCCGATTTCACCAAAAGAGCGCCTAACAATATCCCTTCTGTTTCTCGCGACGGGTTGATCACAATAAGATTAGCTGAAGTCCGCGTTCTTAATGAAGCGTTCTTGAACTCTTTCGACGACACATTGTACAAATTGGGATATTTATGTACTTTCGTTAATAAAATATCGTCGAAAACTCGTTTAGCTCTTTTATCCATCACTATTTAGCAACTAGAGCAACAATCATAGAAATAGAATATACACTTATACTGTCTAGTCCAATTCTATGGCCACCATTGACCAAGCCAAAAATTAATGAGGATTATAGACGGCGACCAATCAAAATAAAGAACACTCTGTGTACACAGAGCGAGTTGAGTAAAGTTTAACTCGCCTTTTTACACGCGTGTGGCATCTGGGTACTATTTTTTTAAACAAAGTCACATACTTGTAAACACAGGCACACATCTGTGTAATTTAAGTTGCACAGGCCTGTGTTTACAGAGCATTGTGAACAGGGCTTAAGCAACAAAAAATCTTGAACGTGGCGCAACTGGATTGACGAAAAAAGGAAAGAGGCAAAGGAAATTACAAACAGATAAAAAAACTCCACGCTAAATACATCAACGAGAACTATGACGCATTCGATTGTTTGTTTGGGATTTCCCGAAATTTGAAGTTTACCATACTTACATGACTTTCTTGGATTCGCGTTCATGAACTTTCCATTCAATTTTTGAAAGTTATTGCAAAAATAGGTTTCATGTTGTAATTTTAAATAAACGTCATTATAGTTCATTCAACTAATTTTTCATTCTGACATTTTAAAATATCGACCCGAAATTAATAACATTCCGACATTCTTCATGAGATAGGAAATCCCCTATTTATAAATCCCTCAATTTTTCGTCGACAGTTTTAATCAGACTTTACACTATGTTTCACAATATACATTTTTCACTGCGACACACTTCAGGTTCCCAAATTTTCACATGGAGCCCTCCCTACAGTCTCAATTCCTCAACACCGTCGAGGCAGCATTGTCCTGCATTAAATCCCCGCTGAAAACGCTCGAACACACTGGAAGGGGATATCAGGAACATGCTACAATAGTTTGAATAAATCGTCAACTGATATCAGAAAATTCTCAGGAGCTCATCCTTCGAAAGTATACATCATTCAACATCAAATGTCTTACAAGGCAGGTCACTTATTTGTGACATTGAATGTCGTAGTCTGTAGCAATTGCATTTTTACTGTTTATATATACTTTGCTCTATATTCAGTACATTCTACTCAATTTTATAAACTCGACTGTTACTAAAAATAAACATGTATAATGCCATTGCTATTCCTAGAGAAAAATTGTTAAGCTGAGAATTCCGTCTATTAAAATAAATGTTTTCTGAAAAAAACTTACCTTATTCCTATTTACTCCGTTATTAGAAGATTTCCTCTGTTTACGTGGAGGTGACTCTTCCATGTCTTGCTCATCTTGGAGAAATTCGATATTGTCCCACTCTTCACAATCCACATCAGCATTGGAGCTATTGGACTCTGATCCAGTAGAAGGTGAGCGTGCCTTTTGCGTTCGTCTTTTCCTGGATTTCGCCACCTTATTTTCGTCGTTTGACATAATTCAAAATCTGAAAAATAAAAAACGCATAATAAATATTTTGCTTCCAAAATACCCTTGGATGTTGCACAATATTTTGGTAATTTAAAAAATATCATGCTGCTCAACACAAAATATTGGCAATAGCTAAAAGTATTGTATGAACTAACAAAAAATAATTACTATCTTTTCCACCTGACTGAAACCACCGTTTGTGAGGAAGAGTCGAGATTAGAGCGGAGCCAACATCCCGTTAAACCCTCTTTTTCAAGTATGTCTACATCAGTGAAGGCAGGCGTTGATCATGCTCCATGAAAACGAAAGTAGCAGCCATGATGACAGCTTGAGCGGTGAGTAGCCGAGTGGTTAGCGACGCTGACTGCGAAGTCAGACATTCAGTGTTCAAATCCTGGTTGTGTCACTGAATTAATTTCAGCACCGCTTCCCTGACAGTGGCCGAAGTTTGGTGCGTAATATCACTAAAAATATCATTGGTGTGGTTGAATGGCCCCTCCACTAAAGCACTGTCTGCCCGAGGGTAAAGCCAGTCGCCTCCACGTGGTGCGCTCTGGTTGAAATAGCGAAATGGCTGGCAACTCCCCGGGGGTCGCAAGAGTCGTGATCCAGCGACTGAGTGTAAAAGCTGTGGTCAACTCCCATCCTCTGAAAGGAGCCGGGTAAACAAAAAAAGTATAACCTGACCGTTTTTTTTTTTTTTGTCCGCTATAATATATCTGGCCTTCACACTACAATGGTGCCTGTTAGTATTGTAAAATCCCACAAGATCGTATACTTTTCGTTTTACAACTTGCGGCTCATGATCATATTATCTTCTTTAAACCCATATTTCCTGCATACTTCCCAGTAAATCTTCCTACACACTCATGTCTGCGTTTATGTTTTGTCATTTTGATACAATCACTTAGGTGGTTATTACTCTCTTCTGCTTTACCACATATCAGTGCTAGTACAGCCTGCGTTACTATTTTCAATTCCTCCATTTTTCTGCGTTATTTTCGTATTTGGTCCAATGTTCATACTATCTTAACTGTCAAAAGCCACCAAAAGCAATCTGATCATGCACCAATAGGACGTCATACAGCACACTTATGTACCTCAACAACTGCCAGTCTAATAAAATCCTGATTCTGTTATGGCAAAGCACTTTTCGTGTGACTGACATAAACAGACACATTATGTGCTAGGACGCTGGTATTTATCTTATTTACAGGCGCGTACAAGGGTGTAGTCAAGAAATTAAGGGAGAAAAGTGGCTTAAGTTACCTTTTTACTGAATGTACGTTTCACAGGGTAGCCAACGCAAACCGAATTGCATTCTCTTAGAGAATTCAAAACTAAAGATGTTTTTGGGGAGTGCTCCCTCCAAAAGTAAAAAGAAATATATTATACGGTTTAAAATTATTCTGAATCATTTAGTACGGTCGTTTTTTTTCATTTAACAGTAATGTAGATGCACTTTTAATGATATCTGCTGATTGGTTATAAATATTATACTAATAATGACAATTTCAGAATGCAACTAATGATAATTTTTATTATTACAAATTGTGTTATCTTTATTCAAAAATCAGAGGGTTTTAATAAACAAAATAGCCCCAAAAGTAAATTAGTTGTCAGTTATACTGATAACTCTTCTCTAGGTTAAATGATGCAACGATGTTTGCCATTTACATGGCTCAAGTTTATACCACTTAGTATCATTCTGCAAAGAAATTTATTTGGCATTGTTACTTTTAATTGAGATTTTCACCACTATAGAAAGTATTAGTGCAATTCATTATATATAAAATGTGTAAATTATTGTAAAAGCATCAAAATCTGTCGGTTTGTGTAAAATGAAAGTTTAAGCACGCCTTAATGAAAATTGCGATACTTTTATTCGGTCACATTGTGCGTCGAGTGGGATTCGACAAGGATTCCATCCAGGTTCAGTGTAAGGGAAGAGCCAGTGAGGACGCCAAAAACAAGTCGTGGTTGGATGACAGTCGAGGACGGGACGGGACGGGGAGCAGCAGGAGCATCACATCTTGCTCAGCATCGGGGACGTTGGCGTGGTATTGTGAAGCATTCACTTTCACACGTCAAGTGCTTCAGCAATAGATTTCTCTTATTGGCAGTAAAATGCCCAATTTTTTTGTTGTTCAGTTCTGTCTCTAGATAACTACTGCAAAAATAATATCCTTGAAATTTTAGAATTCGCAGTTGTCGACTGCAGATAACAGCAACAACCAAATCGACTTATCTGCATTGGGCGGGCTCGATGGCGATTTGATTCGTTGGGAACCGGATAGTCACTATCGGAAACTGATGGATATGAACAACATACCGCATGACCCCACGGAATGGAATTCCAACCAGGTGAATTTCTGACTATTATATAAAGAATCTGTGCATGAAATCTGTTAATGGTATTTTTTTAATGATTAGGTTCTTATGTGGTTTCGATGGGCCATGAAACAATTCCATTTGGAGGGTGTCAATCCTGATCTCTTCGATTTTGGTGGAACACGATTGATGAGTCTCAGTAGCGACGAACTGCGTGCTTTGGTTCCGCAGCACAATACCAACTTTTGGACGCATATGGAACTGATGAGGAAGTGCAAAGCAGTGTGTAAGTGATTTCAAGATATATGATCCACATATCAGTAAATAAACTTATTTTGTCTGAAATTATTCATATTAAATAATATTATAAAATATTTGGGCATAGAGGATAATTTTAATATTCTTGAGGTAGAGAAAAATACTTTAGTCTGAATCTGAACAAGATCGAACATATGTTATATGGATATACCATCTAGTCATTCTAATGTAATTTGAAATGATCTGATGCAAGTTGGTAAATGTGAAAGTTACGTATCAGATCATTTGTGCAAACCTGTTTCGAATTGCAAACACTTTTTCGGAGTTGATTTACATAACACTATTTTTCCTTTCAGGTGTTCCCTATCGTCCGCAGCCTCCACCTACTTACACTATTGCTAACCAGCAAACTCATCGCTTCTATAGACAAATGGGTCGCCCTCGAATTCGAACTCCACGGATGATGGGTGAAAACCATATTATAACACCGAGAGGAGCCTCTTCGAGTGAGTTGTTTGTCTGCTTGTTTTAATAATGTGTAAGAGATGATGTTGTAGGGGAAAACCTCGAACCAGATAAACCGGTTTGAATTTAGTTGTAGCTGACGTGATTGATCCCAACAACTTTCTTTTACTAGAGGTGATAACTACAGTACACTGTTCGGTCTATTTCATAAATTTAAAATTTTATTATGTACTGTATTCAACTTCATATTAACGCTGTTGGACAAATCTAGCTATTTTGTGGAACGCAAAATGACCCTATGTGGTAATTTTATCAAGACTACTCAATAAAATTTCCACAAAATATGATATATCCTACTAAAGAAGAAGTTTTTTGTTGCATATTTGCGTTTGTTGGGATTTCCCAAATCTGCTTATCCCATTATCAAGTGTAGCGAGGCCAGACATACACAGAGAAAAAGTCATGTATGGTAGCACATTCTGGAAACGAAAAGCCTTGGTTATAGTTGTCTAAGTAAAAATCTCGAACGAATTTTATACACTCGTTAGAAGTGTTATGGCTTCCCCGAATATCGAAACTGAGATAGAGTTTGTAGAAAAGGCTATATTTTAAGAAAAATGGTAAATGGAACGGATGTATAGTACTAACGGCATTACAGTTCAAATAATTCAGTCATTTTGACAATATACACTGCATTGCGAAAAATGGAATTCTTGCTGGCTGTTCTCAGTAGACATTCAATCTTATCGCCTCACTTCAAAATTAAACTAACCAATTAGGTAGAACTTAGGGCTGGTTTGACAATTGCACAAGTCTGTACTTTGGCGGGGTCACCTATGTGTCATATGTCATATAGTATGCCTAGACAAGTTCCGACTTTGTTAACGAAAAAATAAAGTTGTCTACTGAGCACAGTCAGCAAGAATTCCTTTCTTTACATTGTATATCGAACATTTATCGAAGTCATCTTGTGTGTGTGTTTTGGCTAATATTGATAATGCCAGATGTTACACAACGGGTTATCGCTACAAAAGGTTTAATACTGTTCCGTCGTATGGTAGTCCGTTTCCTAATATGATAGAAGAAAATTACGGTTGAATTATGCAATCGAAGCACGCCTTAAGAATTGCGTACAGCCGTTTTTCCTCCAAGGATTATCTGAGGAGAAAACTAACATTTATCAGAGACAGAATGTGTTGAAAAGGGGTAATATAAAATGTAATTACGTGTGACCCACTCTCACAACTGAACTGGCATACTTATCGTTATGTATTGGAACATGTTTCACATTCGTATTAAATAGTATAGTTTGACTGTAATATATAATGCATATAACGAAATGAGTTTCTTACGAATTATAATTATTAAATGGCAGTAGGCCAGTCGTTTCTCGTATGATACTTCAGCACTCTTGGCCACTCCATCCAGCAAAGCAAATGGCGTCATACTGGTAAATAATCAGTTGGCTCGGTGGACACGAACGGTACTGAGTGGTGCCGTACGCATAATCGTTACATTATAACTTTGACGGGCAAATGTATTATGCCATCTGAAAAGGGCACTCTTGTTTTGCAGACAGCGTCCTGTTCGCCTCAGTGGGAGGGATAGTTGCCGCGAATAGCGGCCAAGTTCAGCTTTGGCAATTTCTGCTTGAGCTGTTGACAAATTGGCGATTTCGCGATATAATCCACTGGGTTAGTGAAGACGGGGAGTTCAAGTTGAACAATCCGGAAACGGTGGCTACCCTTTGGGGCCAGAGAAAGAACAAACCTGCCATGAACTACGAAAAGTTGTCGCGCGCCTTACGATATTATTATGATGGTGATATGATTTCAAAGGTGAGTCCACTCGTGTTTTTGATTGCTACTCGTAAATATTTCTCTCCGTTCTGCGTCTAGGTCATTGATAAAGACTATTCAACAGAGATCAAAGTGCTGCGTTACCTAGGACCTGCTGTTTCTATTTTTCTTTCTACAGTACTCGCTTTTATCTAGCTTCTCTTTTCCTTTTCTCATCTCCTTTATCTTGCTTCTCTCTCTCAATTTCCTCCGGAGGTTGGTTGGAGATACCGACCCCTTCCGGAGGATGGGAGGGGGGGGCAGTGCGTCGAAGGCCAGTAATCGGGCAACTCCCAAAGGACGATTAGGCCGCCGTCTCGCCAAAGATGGCAAGGCGGGGAGCCGAAGAATAGGGACAAGAAAGAAGCATAGAAGAAAGGTCCTGCTTGCCTTCTCCGCATGAAGGGCAATAGGGGGAATCGAATTGACCAATCCGGTGGAGGTAGGATTCAAGGAGGGTGAAGTGCCAGTTGCAGCGAAGGCGCGAAAGTTCGCAACGGGAAAAACGAGGAAGGAGAAGTATTTGGAATTTAGTGGTCTAAAATGTTGTTGCGAAGAGTAGACCGCCATGAGGAAAAAAGAGGGTGGTGGATGAAAGAGGAGGCAGAGTGAGAGACTGGAGCGTTGAAAGGAGAAGTGGCGCCGGTCTTGGCTAAGTAGGCGGCCCTGTCATTGCCCCGAAGGATGAGTGCCCCGGAATTCATTGAAGGTTTACCGTTACATCCATGCCATCGCGTTTGAGGGAGGACCAGATAGAGTGGAGGTTAGAAGTGAGAAGAAGGGACGACCCCGAGTTCAGAAGGGATAGGGATGAAAGAGAGTCCGAGAGAATTTAATGGGTCCCCTCGACCGGGAATTACAACAACAATTAAACAGAGATATTTAAAATGGAAGGTTACTAATCGTGTTGAATAATTGACTTGTTTACATCGTCTTGATTTTTTTCGGGACTTTATTATTTTATCTACACAACAACTGTCATTAATCAAGTCCTGACGTAAAGTGTAATTCAGTTGTAAAATTGTTATAAATCATTGATGAATCAAACAACATAATTTAATTTGATGATTTGCAAAAATCGCCTTGTTTCAGCTTTATTCAGGGTTCGTATGCATCGGGAATTGTAAAATTTCCGGAAAATCGAAAATTTCACAGAAGTTTTGAAAAAGACTTAAACACCAGCGGATATGCTGATATAAATTCGGGGAATTTCATAGTCTTCTAAAAATTCAATGTTTATGTTTTATTCTTTATTTGTATATGTTATTATTCAGTGTTTCTCTACAATATGTAACCGAATATAGTATTAGAGGTACTCCTTGATTCGAAGTCAACATTCAATAGAGGCATAGTTTCCAAACTTATTTCGCGGACAATTAAATCATGTTATCTATAGCTAGCTCATTTTAGTATAGAACTGACAGTTAATTTTGTTGTCATATGCTGTGTAAGAACAATATTTAAAATCGTCGAGAGCAGTCTGACAAAAATGTATGTTGTACAATTGGTATAATACTTGTTGGATCTTTAACTGTCTGGAAGATAAATCTGATAAAAATCAGGGGAAATGAAGATACTAAGAGCTTGCGAACTGTAGACTTTAAATAGCACAATATTAGTAATAGTAATTCATTAAAGTCTTGGAAACGAACCGTGTTTATTCGACTTGACCAGCGTAGTGCATTTCGAAGAAGGATAAATGTTTAATTAATATGTGTGTTGGCTTTTTTCCCACAGTTTTGTTACTTATGATGACATTCGCACTAAGTTTTAATCTTGTACATTTCCATTTTTAGGTTCACGGCAAGAGATTTGTTTACAAGTTTATATGTGATCTGAAGGCCCTCCTGGGATTCTCTGCCGGAGAACTGCATCAGCTTGTAAATATGTGCGCTATGAAGAATGCCAAACCACGAAAGCGGAGGTCGCAAACACTCCCAGTCTCTCAACCAACTGCAGGTATGCAATTTGAAAAAAATAGTCGAATAATAATAATAAAGTAGTAGTAGTCTTTATTTAGTCTTAAGACTGCAAAATAAGCATGTGATACAGTACATAAACATATTTTTCAACGTAAAGATAATCCAGTCAGTCAAACAGTTCACAAAATTACTTCTCCGATCAGCGTCGCACAAAACCTTGGGGGGTGTTCGTTCATTCCACCTAGACAGCCGACCGGCCGGCTGCTTCAGCAGCAGTTATAATGCGGAAATGAAAGCGATGGACTCGGCCATCACGTATCTGGCGGAAAAGCAGCATACCAATTAACCAAATAACATCCTCATAGCCCTCGATAATCAAAGGGTGTTCCGCAAGCTGAGTGAGGGACACTCCAAGCAGACAGATTTTGGTGTAACATCATCGACATAGCAGAAAAAGGCGCCAACATCACAAGTGGAACACAAATAGGGAGGAAGAACAGAGCATGAATAGAGAGACAGAACGACCCTCAGCCAAGTGAGAACCGGCCACAGCAGGATCGCAAGGGCGTATCGGGCTAGTATCGACCCGAACGAAGACGGCAACTGTGACGAGTGCAAAGAGCCGGACACCACCTCGCACATCCTCAATACCTGTCCTAAGTACTTCAACCAAAGACTCAAATGGTTTGCCTCCCGCACCAACCCTGAGAGGAGTCAAAGACCCGAATCCATAATCCAGTTTGTCAGGGGATCGGCCTCTAGCGGCCGACTGAAATGCCCTACGTCAGGGGGATCACCTCAACAAATATAAAATACACATGTTATTGTATGACTCAGTGTTAAGTTTATGTGTTTATTAAAAAAAAGTAACCTTTATATGCAATACTTGTCAATTCTACGAAATATAACCTGCTGTGTGTGCGTCCTTCCGTCGTGTTGCTGTATCCTTTAATAACCGCGGTGATGACTATCCCGTACACAATGAGTGTTCCCACTCCTGGATTTTCCCGCCATGTCGGCTTTTGAAGAATTTGGCGGAAAAGGCGGAGTTTTGAGTCTGCAGGAGGAAGTGAGTTGTAAGCGGAAACGGGAGAGAGAGTGAGAGATGGCAGAGGGAAAGAAAGACCTAGGGGAAAAGGAAAGGCTGCTGATGCTTTGTTGAAAGCATATCAAGATGTAATGGATAGCATCAGAAAAAAGAGTTTAGAACTTAATGAAGTCTAAAAAGAAAGAAAAAGCCAAGAAAAGCAGTCAGGCGTTTATAGTGATGTATGACTGTTTTTGTTAACAGTCGTAAATGTATTGATTGTGGTTTGTGTATTTTCTATGATCTTATTACATTTCACTTGTCAGTTCCCATTAATACTTAATGATAAACTAAATAAATAAGCATTTTTAGTTATTGCGTATGGTTTTTAAATAACAAATATTAGATTATATGAATAGGAGGAAGTTTTATTTTTTGTAAAACTGTAGTAGTGTGTAGACAACTTGAGAGTTACAGCAAAAGCGGGTAATTCGGGCCATTTCAGTTATTATAAATATATGAATTTCTTTGCATCAATTAAGACATAAAATGGATACCTACATTTAGACGTTAAAAGCGAGCGTGGTGTGAATGTAGACCAGCTAATATGCAGATGAATGTACGTGCAGACGAGGGAAAGAGTAGAGTGGACTTCAATGATGCTGCTGTTAGCGGAGTTTAGGTGAGGTGCGTCAAATGCCACATATTGACATGCTGTTGGTGCAATTTAAACACAGAGGACCCTTTTTATGAGTGCTCCACGTGTATCAACATTAGAACATTTTATGATATGTCATATGTTTGTACCATGTAATTTTGTAAAATTTTATTGTAGTGGCCCGAATTACCCTCACTCGAAAAAATAAAGCATGTTATCATTTTGGATAAAAATAGTGTTTTTATTTTTTCTTAATAGGAAAGCTGCACTATTGCATTATAAAACACCTTATTTCTGCAGTTCATGGAATGGGTGGAATACAATAACTTATAAGGCGAATAGTACAGTTACCAAAAATGGTTAAAATGTGGCCCGAATTACCTGATTTGACAGTAAATATTTTATTTTTTAGGAAATCAATGAATATACAGTATAGTTTGGATAAGTTTTGACTAAAAGTAAATACGGAATGTTCTAACTTCAAGTGGGACGAATATCGATATTTGCGAACAATATTTCACAGTTGGTAGCGAAAATCTGCGGAAGTATGTTTAGTTTATTATGATTTTATCTTGTCAAGTATAAAAATGGCAAATTAATTATTCATACAGTTTGGAATGTAAAACAGCATTGTATTGCGGTCTAATTACTGTTTGCCTAATATGATTACCAGGCAGTAAATACGGCTTGAACAAGAATAATGATATAAACCAATTTGTTTTATTATTCATCTGTCTCTGTCTAGCTATGGATTGCTATTATCACGAGAGGAAGTTGGCCCATTATCTAACTGTGGTTGCCGGTAGGTTTGTCCCAGAACTGTGGTCTACTGCTCTGTTTAATGCGTTTTAATCTCTGCTTTGAATACATCCAAAAAGTTGTATTTGAGTTGAACGTTGCTTTTTAAATTTTTAAACCAGAAATTGGTTTACCTAACCAATATTAACATTTTTCTATAAGTTTGTGTTTTTGTAGTAAGAGTTGCGGAAAATTGTTTTGTAATTGATTCCGTACAGGTTTGAATGACCAGATTAAAGGATGTAGATTTGCGGAGAGGCTTTTTTGTGCAAATTTGCATCGTCCTTTACAAAGAAATAAGTTGTGAAAGTTTCCCAAATTTAACATATAGTCGTTGGTATATCATTTCTCGAAATACAGGTTTGTTGAATACGTCAAGTTTGATGCTTTTACGAGGTAGTTTGTATGCCAGATCATCCGGAATTTGGTGAAATATACAAACTATCAGCAGCTTAATCACAAATGATATATACTGTATGTTGGCCGAGAACTGGTTTGAAATGACTAAATCAGTGTAGCTTTATATGGTAGCAAAATGACCTCAAATGTACTTTCGAAAGCTCATCTGAATCCTACCCGCAGCTTTTCGTGTTAGGAAATATGTTACTTATGACAAGGGGTCTTATCATGTACATGGGTTTTTCGTTCGAAATCATTTGGCGAGATTATCCATTCTTATACATAATTCAGAGTTGGAAAGTGGCCATTCACCGGCAAATTTACAGACATTTATTTTCCGTTGATGAAAGAAATAGTTATTTCCCGTCAATTTGACTCAGTACTATTCGACAAAATGAAAGTGCTGAAAAAAAACAATCCTAAAAATTTATTCTATCCATGTTGTGTTTAAATAATTAGAGAATATTTCACAAGGTAGCTCATGATGTACGTACACCAAATGGCTGGCTGCAGGAAATTACTGGCCGTACGTCAGATGTCTTCCAACGTTGATGGAACATAATGATATACATATTGATTACATAATGAGTATGGATACATAAAGTCCCGTCTCTTAAAATGCTATGTATAGTTTTAAAACATGAATTATACACAAAGAATAATAACACTAGTGATGCCAGTTCAAGCAATAAAAACACAAGCTATGTGTATACCATATACGGTACAGCATCACTGGCCAATTCAAATTTAAAAAATCAAATTAATTGTCATATATCAACTTTTAGTTTGTTCAGTTTACGGCAGCATGGCTTTTCGTCTTACTAAAGAGCAGCGAATAGCTGCTATGAAACATTATACCTATCAATCGAATGAAAATGGATCTGAAGCAGGGCGTTGTTTAGCAAAACAATTTAATATTAATCCTGTCCAAACATCACCTTGTTAGTCAAGAAATTCGAAAAGACTTGAACCATCACTGATGCTCCGATAACAGGGAGGCCAACCACAACATCAGTTCAGGAAAAGGGTGACGAACTGATATAAAGTTTGCAGCGTAGTCCCCCAAAATCAACTATATACGTTTGTCCCTAGAACTGGGTATCAGTCGAACAAAGTGCCTGGATATTATTACATCATAAGAGAAATTTGAATCCGTATATCCCGCGTCTGGTACAAGCACTTCATGATTGAGACTCGGACAGAAGGATGCAGTTCCCTGACGAGTTTTTGGAGAGAATTGAGAAAAATTGAAAACATTTGTCATGGTATACACTTGTTATAAAACTGCCAGGACAAACCTTTAATTAATGCAAGTTTATTGCCAACAAAAAAAACAATCAACACTGAGTACAATTCTAGTGGAGCACCTTTTATAAAACTGTCAGGTTATGCATTACTCACAACAAGTTCACAACTATAACTGGATGTGTGAGAAACAATATGACTAGTTTTCAGACAGCCTCTGAAATTCAAACCGAACACGCCGTAGCGTGGGAACGTGTCCAGAATACAGGACACGCGATCAGATTGCCGCGCTGCAACTGACAGCGAGGTAAAAACCTATAACATAACAGAAATATTCCACAACACTGAGAAGCCGCGAACCATAGCCGAATTGAAACAAACTATCAAAGATAAGTTCACCACAATCGACATTGAACATTGTTCAAAAGTTTGCCAAAGTGTAGTTGTTACCAGACTTCGGGAGTGTATCAGTCATGGCGGCGAACAATTCAAACCATTCAGACATGAAGTGCTTGTAAATGCTTGTATATTTATGCTTTCAAAAATGCACTAATATTTAAAATTAACAATCGTATCTTAAAAATCGGGCGAAACTTATGGCCCACCCTGTATAAAAAATATTTTTTATGTATTTAATAAACTTTAATTAAAAACATATAAGCATCTAATTATTGTTATAATAATAATTATGCGAAATCTAATAAAAAGATTTGCTACATGTACAATTACTAAACTTAAAAATGTAAGTAGTATAAAATTTAAATACTTTTAGATATTAGCAAGATACATTCTCCATTATCTTCTCAAGGTATAGATTAAACAATGTTGTGAATTTCAATATTTGCTTTGCGAAAATTATCATGGACTGCTAGTAATAATTATCGTATGTGGTGGTCTATACAGAAAACCGAATGTCTTACATTCTTTCGGTTTCGATTTTCTCTGTTGTGTTAGTAGTTAAATAAAAAGTATTCATTGTTTAATATATGGGGAATTTTATTTTTGAAAAGGATGGAACCGTAATTTATAATTAGGGAACCTCAAACTCTTGCTATTGCGCATATTATTGCAGTCAAACGCTGAACAAAAGAGCATTGTTTGTACCTGAACAAAGTGGCATCCATGTATACAGTATATGATATATTATATTTAAGCAAATTCGAATGCGATTGTAAAATTATAACTGACAATAAAA
>JAUYWV010119482.1:0-11865 GCA_032274565.1 Nematoplana nigrocapitula
TAGATTCGACGTCGAAATTCGTCTTTTAGTCGACGTCGATGCGACCAAATAAATTCGACATTCGGTCGACGTTGAAAGACCATTTTGAAATAAAAAAACATCTTCAAAAACTCTTTTTATTGCGGAATTTCGAAAAAAAACTCTTCTTATTGAGAAACCCTCTGAGGCTGAAAAGTCATTTGAAAAACCCTTGTTTTGCAGAGTATTTCCAGTCTGGTGACCAGCACGATCTGCCAGTTGGCGGCGACTGGTTTTTGGCTTTTGTGCTATTTTCATAATAAAATAAATAAAGACACTGTACAGTACATATACATACAGACAAATAAACAGTCCATCATGCAGAGATAGGAAGCTTTTTTTAATTTGATTTATCTGGTCATTTTAGAGACAATTCTTGTTGAATGGTGCATGCCCAACCACCACTTTGTTGTGCCACAAATGACAACACTGGCGTACGACTGGGCAACACCCATCTCCCTTCCGATTGTCGAGCATATGCCTCAATCCGTGCTCCCTCCCGGCCGCACTCGCGACGACCTCTTAGAAATTGTCCAACCCGGTATCGATCGAGCAACTCCCAGCCGGTCCCTCTCCTTCTCCGTTGTGGCCGCGTCGGCATCGGATCGTCCGAATACCGCTCTGCTCACCACATCGGAGAACGGAGCACTGCTCGTGTTCAGCCAGATCGGACGAGGGTCGATGCGCTACACCTTCACCAACGGAAGCGCGAAGCGATCGACACACCCGGACGGCTGCTTTAATATTTTCTCTCCGGACAGCAAACGATGCCTCGGACTGACCACACTCAGCAATTACACTGCGCTCGAATTGAGGAACGGATTTTGCAATTACTTTGCATTTGCTACACTAAATGGTAACGAGATTAGAACATTCCGAGGGATGATCTAGAGTTAAACATTCCTTTACTACCGTTTATCAGTTAGTTTGAAACCTAGAATGAGAGTGGCAAACTCTGAAGCATCGGTGAGTATAAACAATTGAAGAATTGCGCGTTTATAGTACTAGGGAGATCACTTTGTAGGAATGCCAATGATGCTAAAGTATTGACGAGCCCAGAGACTGAGGATGGGGATTGGGTGTATAGTTAGGTCGTTTAAGGGCAATGATCCTTATGGCAAAGACCTGTAGACAAGAGTAATAATAATAAATATACTTCGGAATAAGCGCCTGAGCCTCATTTTCCGGCCAATACTCATCTACTCCAGTTGAGTCTGTGCGCCTCAAGCCAGACTTTTCGCCTAAATTTCACCGAAGACTCTTTCTTGAAAGAGATAGTGCCTCATCGGTATATAACGCCCGAGCAGACTTCGCAAGAAAATAGTGAATTTCCCAGGGCTAGAAGGCGGGGACGGATGAGATAAGGCTCGGACAATAAGACATGTCGTCACATTCATGCGGAAGAAAACTTCAGGTGTCAACGGATTTTGTAGATTATCATATAGCAGATGAGACCAAAACGGTCCAATGGTTATGAACAGCCGTGACGGAAGGCAACGGGAAACCACCGTCACTAACCTTCCCAAGACAGATTTGTGGCGTACAGCCAATGTAAACGGCTCCTAGTACCCAGCGGCTCTTCGAACTTGGGCAACAGTGGCTGTTCAATCCTTCAAAGAGCAGGGGGTGCTAAGAATCACTGGGCTATACCTCAGACCACGTAAATAGTAAGCAGACACGTGGACACGAATTAGGATTGCAACTTGGAATATGGGAACAATTCAAGAAGACGATAAGTTGGACAACTTAAAAGAAGAAATGAAGAAACACAAAATCTACATTATGGAACTTAGCGAAACACACTGAAAAGGTTCAGAAGACTTCATTAACAGTGGATATCGAATCACATATTCAGGAGGCAAAATACAGAGAAATGGCGTTGATGTAATAATAGAACAACATCATTCAAATAAAGTCATCAAATAAATACAGAAAAGCGAACGATTAATGCTGGCCATCATCGAAGGAGAACCTTCTAATACCAGAGATGATTAGACAACGAGTGCGACAAGGATGTCTTCTCTCCCCACTGTTATTCTCAATATATACAGAAAGAATGATGATTGAAGCACTGGATCATATAGAAGAAGGAATAAAAGTAGGGGGGTTAACTCATCAAAGATATCAGATTCGCAGATGATCAATCATTAACTGCAGATACAGAAAAGGGACTACAAATACTATTGGACAACCTGAATAGCACTGCTGCAAAATACAATATGAAAATAAATAGAAAGAAAACAAAATTAATGCCAATCTCGAAATAGGAAAATGATAAAATGACCATAAAAATAGAGAATAAAGAAATAGAATAAATGAAAAGCTTCAAATACCTACGTGCAATTATCACATCGGATGGTAGATGCCATGAGGAAATAAGAACAAGAATTGCCGTGACTGAGCAAGCCTTTACCAAACGAAGAGAATTGCTCACCAAAGGGTTATTTTACTTCAGATTATATTGAAACCGGTGATCTTTCAGAAAGGATAAATTAATGAAAACAATTATCGAAGGACGATTTCGTGGAGAACGTGGACGAGGAAAGCCAAGAAAAGGCATGTTAACAGAATTAAATACAGTTTCATCTAAAAATCAAAATAAGATAAAGCAGAAAATCGAATGGAGCGGGCAACATGGATGTCATAAACGCGAACCTGTTTGACAAACGCAGAACACTCGATAGATAGATAGATAGTTCGAAAATATTTAAATTTTAAATGGTAAACTGACAAATGGGCTACGATGCAGGGTACATATTTGGTATTTCCTATATAATAATAGCTGAAGAAATTCTATACACGAGTAAATAGTCATTATTTTACTCGCCTGATCACACAAAGCTCTGCTGATTATTTCCGCTAAACCAGAATTATTTAGAAGACCTGGTGGAGAGATTTGTCGCCGTTCGAGTGTTACTTGTTGAAAATACGAGATTAAACGCCCATACTGTATTTTGACTTTCCGTGAAAATGGGAGAACAGCTATAGTTGTATAAAAATAGAAAACGACGAAAAATAACTTCTGAATTTCACATAATTTGCAACACGTTGATTTAATTTAAAGATGACAATCATATAAAAATCTGAAACAAAGAGGAGAAAATCGAATGAAGTGGAGAAAATGGATGCCATAAAACGTGAACCTGCTTGACTAAGCAGAACACCAGATAGATAGAATCTATTTGCATATAAAAAATGTTTTTATACAATTATTAAATCAAATTTGCTCAAAATATGAATTGATCACTGAGGTTTTGGGCCCTCAACCACGACCATTACCCCCCCCCCCCTCCTTGGGCCCGAATAGCCCAACAAGAAGCACTTTTATTAGCAATCAGTAGATTTTTAATGTCTAACCAAAATAGGATTACAGTGTTGAATTCTTTCAGGCGTGTGGGGACTTCTGACGGGCAGTGAATTTCATGGTACGCGATGAGGGGGAGTCTTCCTGTGCTCTTTCTTCTTCAACTCACAAAACCTAAACTCACTATTTGCGCTAATTTTGCAACTCCAAAACAGTATAATAGAAATACAATACAATAATAAATGACAATAAGTACACTGCCCTACCATAACATTAAGCCCACTTGCTAAAATTCAAAATAAATCGTCTATACAGTCCTACTTCATGGAGGCGACGCTGTGTAGTGCGGGCAGAAATATTGAACCCCACAATTTCCACGAACCAGGCTGTCGATGTTGTCTGAGAAAATCGCGACGATTAAATTTTTCGTATGGCAAATTAGGGGCCGATCATCATCACCAGTTGTCAGGAGTGGACGACTACTTCGATGGACACTGTGATAAGCACCAGTTTCCTCAAACCTTTGCAGAGTATTTGCACACAGCTCCACGCGATAAATTCACCAAATCAGCAATAACTGTTGTTGAGAAGAACCTCTCTGATTCATTCGAGCAATATGTTGTCGCAGCCAAGCACTGACATACATCTTTAATTAGAACGGTCATCATGATGTTTAACGCTTAAACATTTTTTTACCACACTAGAGGCATACCTAACGATGCTGGAAATTTCAAATTTCAAATATTCGAAGTAAAATATTGATTTGCTTCAAGAGACACTGCGACATAATGTACTGTAGTTTAATATTATTGAATCCAAGTTGTAGTTGAATTTGCATTAGCAAGTGGGTTTAATATTATGGCATGGCATACGTAGGATCAATTGGATGTCACCAGTCTGTTCTCCTTTACACTCGATTCTTCGCCACATCGCTCCAGTTCTCCATACCTCCTGCGTCCTTCTTCACACTGTCTTTCCAACGTAGTCTGGGTCGTCGTCTTCTTCCACATCCCATTTCTTCCATCAGGAAAGCTCGCATTGGCGCTCGTTCTTCACCTATTCTTGTTACATAAGGTCAGCCCACCGGAGTCTGTTCCGGACCACTCACTCGGAAAGACTTTGTTGGAAGCCTACTTCTTTTTGATATCTTCCAATCCTTTCTTTTCCACCAACTTCGCGTTAGTTATACTTCTCACCCAGTCTCCATCAGGGCTACTGCATCAAGCCCGTATATACAGTACTTGCTGGGATGACACATACGCTTAATACTTTTCCCAATATTTCTATCTGCCGTTACACCTTCCTCCATGCCTGCTCACCTACCTGCACTTCCATCGTCTGTAACTGCCCCACCCAAGTACGTACGAAGCTAAAGACCTGCTTCAAGGGCACACCATTTGATTTTATATCTATAGATCTCCAAACACATATCTCCTCAGTTTAGGTATGCTTATTCTTGGTCCGTGCCTTTTAAATTCAGACTTCCATTCTTCTTACCTTTTTTGCCGTTCTTGAGCATTCTCAGGTAGCAGCACCAGATTGTCTGCGCACATGGGCTTTTCCATGACTTCACTTTTATACGTTTTTTGCTTACCAGCTCCATTACTGCAATGAAACGTAATGGGCTTAAAGCGCTTCTCTGTCGCAGTCCCATGTCCACTTCAAATTTATATACCATTTTTTATATCACTCCCAAACAAATCTTTTGTGATTTTATACAAAAGTAATAAACGTTTCTGCTGAGTTATGCACTTAGCGATTTAAACATTAGGCATTATAATGTATTATGCTAATAGGTCTCTAGTTCGGGTCAAACTGAGGTCATCTGCTCAAATATAACGTAAGTATTATACGCTTCGCATTACACTTTGTATATATATCATACTTGCATATATGAGAAGTAAGTCTCTTCACATATTATTTTTTAGAGTGACATTGTTTAAATGACATTGATTCATAGCTATTTACATGAAATAAAAATGTCCGAGTATTGGAAAGGACTTTCCCAATTCATGAATCGGGTTTTTTCTATGCCTGGCATAAAAATTTGAAAATATATAATCAATACTTTCAGTTTATATTGCATTACCTTCAACCATTTCAAAATGGCAAAGCAAACGATTGATAACATACAGTATATCCAGCGAAGACTCAACAAAGATACGAAGGAACTTGGACGAAGTTTATACATTAAAATTCAATAGAAGAAATAATATGCCCTAATAATGAGAGTCATTGCTTGCAGTTTTTCGAATATTTGCGGAGGGAACTATCCTACGAATCAAGCACCTTGTGAAATAAATACATCCCAGAAAATTATAGACCAATATCTTTATTACCATCTTTGTAAAAGAATATTGAAGATTTGATGAAAAGAAGATCAATGGGATTTTTTTAGAAAAATGATATTATAATTAAGCAACAATATGGGTTTAGACAAAGAAAGGCACACAATAATAGATGCTATTAAAAACTTAATTGATAATATTTATGAGCATGTGGCGTTCGCGTCGAACACTCTGTTTTGTTGGCCGATCGTTTAGCTCGTTTCACTTGATTCGTATTCACTTCGGTTATTATACCTCCTGTGCGCGATCGCCATTGTAAAATGCTAGTGCAGTAAATTAGCTGCGCTGCCTATCGATTTTATTAATTGATGCTATTTGATTTGTAGTTCTATTTGAATTATCATAACTATATTTAGATTAAGTTTGTTATTTGAATTTCATTAACAAACAGTTTACTAGCTACGTGACTGCGGTTTTTGTCTCTCTACAAATTGGTGGACGTGAAGATGGCAGATGAACAACCTGCAGCCATCCACGCAGTATCAACCAAAATTACCACCATTCTGGCCGGCCGACCCTGCTTTGTGGTTCCGACAGGTAGAAGCCCAGTTCTCCACCCGGGGGGCATTACGCAATCCCTGACCAAATATAATTACATTGTGGCCTCTCTTGCACCTGACACGACCAGGGAAGTCAGGAGTCTGATTAAAAGAAAAGCGGAATTACAATAATTATTGGTCTTAGAAAAGTCTTTGATACTGTTAACCATGAATTTTTACTAGAAAAAGTGAAAAATTCTCGAATTAGAGGAAATACTTTAAATTGGTTTGAAACTTATCTCCAAAATAGAATCCAAACTACAGAAGTAAACTATACCTTGTCAAATGAAAAAAAAGTTAACTTGGGGTCTTCCCCAAGGGAGAAAAATTCACCAATCTTATATTTCATCTGTGTAAATGATATAATCTACTACAGTGAAGAAAGAAAAGGTAAAATCACTTTATTTGCAGATGACACGAGTCTTATAATCCTTCACAAAAAACATTTCGGAACTATTTAAAATAGCTAGCCAGTTTAGAGCTGTCTAAAGTAAACATGTGGTTTGAAGCTCATGAATTGTCAGTAAATACTGTAGGTCCAAGACACAATGCATAGTATTCAGCAATACAAAGGAAATAAAAAATAGCTATAAAGAAGAAACAGTTGAACTAAAAATAATGAATTAGAAAATGTAGATAAATACAAACATCTAGGATGTACAATAAACAGAGATTTAAATAAAATGAACTGAACATGTTAACAAAATAAAAATAAGATGTTTCATTACAACTGGTACCAACTTTATACAGCATTAGAAACAAACTATAAATGAAAAAAATAAAGTACTATTGTATCACAGCATAATAAAACTTTCAGTATGCAGTTGAAATTTACGCAAAAACTACAAATAAAAATGTGAAAGCTATACAAAATACCAGAAAAAATGTTAAAAATCTTATTCTCTAAAAGAAAAAAATGAAAGTGCTGATAATCTGTTTAAAAATAGAAAAATCTTAAAAATAAATGAATTATATAAACTCCAATCTTTAGTAAGCAGTTTTACATATATAAAAAATAAATGAACAATATGCCAAAATCCAGAAGAGAAATGTACAAAAAGTACATCTCTATTAATAATTCCAAAGTACAGTTGAGAAATAGAGATAACTTTTCTATTGCAAGATTTAACCTAGAAATAGGCAAAAACATTCTTATTCAGATACAAAAAATTGGAATAACCTGCCACAAGACATCAGAAGTTTAAATAAAAAGTCCCTATTTAAAAATAAAGTGCATCCTTTAAATAATTAATTATTTTAGTAGTGCAATATGTTGTTAGGGGTGCTAGCTAGCACTTCTTCTCCTCTGACACCCCTAGCCATAAGGTCTTTGTTTAAGTTAGAATTATTCTGATTTATTTTAAAAGCTGTCTTTTTCATTTTTTTAATTGTAATAAGATATATAACTCGTTTTAAATAGTTTTTAAAGGCGATTTGATATAAAAAATTATATTTCGTTTATTTAGTAATAATTAGCAGTCTCTAGCGGTTAAGTAAAATACAATTTCACGAGAATAGTAAGTCTAAATTTAGAATCAATATAAGTACGTATTAAGAGTTCCCAACCCTCTGGGCCACTTTCAATGGGCGAGATAGGGGTAAGGTTTGGTGTAAATGGTATTTTGCTGACCTTTGCCCAAAATCACGTGAACAGGCGCAAAAACGTTTGGAGGAATGTTCTCTTCCCGGACGAATGCAGAGTCTCTGTCTATCCTGACAGCTGCAGGATCCGTGTATTGAAGGGAGACCAACCAGCGTTTCAACGAAGCCAACATCGTGGAAAGAGACCACTGTGGGGTGGAGACAGCGATATGCTATAGGGAGCATGTTGAACTCTTTGTTTTCAATTTCAATAACGGGGGGCCAAGGAGTACCAAATCGTACGACCACACTTGCTGCAGGGCCTTACACTGCCCGGGTCAACCGAGATATTTATTTTCATTAAAATAACAACACTTTGCTGCCCTATCAACCCAACGAAGCCAAGCAGTGATCCTAGACTTTAAATATTAACTATCTAATGAATTATTATGAGATAATAATTATTTGATCTTAAAATTCATATTTCATGTTAAATTTCTTGACTGATTTTGTTTTTTACTTGTTCAACAAACCATTTATAAAACACGAGCAAGCATTACTCGCAAAAAATTCCGTCGGCTAGTACATTATCTATATAAATAAGCGACATGTGTGTGTATATGTATCTGTGAGAACGCTTTCACGCAAAGACCGCTTGACCAAATTGCTTGCAATTTCGTGTGTAGTTGCGCATTTACAGTGTCGAGGACATAGGCCAGGTTTTGTAATTAATAAACATGTATTTAAAACCAGGTAAAACATGCGATATTTGAAAAAACATACTACGATTTTATTTTACTACTAATAAATTTGAGAGTAGTATACCTCGGAATTTATAAGTAAAATTAACCATAGTATGTTTTTTTTTAAATATTGCATGATGTTTCCTGATTTTTATTGCCTTATGTATCCCCCGAGCGAAAGGTGGGTACCTCCGCTAGTTTTTTAATACTTTTCACATATGGTAGACAGGTCGTCCTCTTTTTCCATCCATCATGCTTGTTGTTATAATTTCTTCTAGTCCCTCTTTCCTCATAACATGGCCCGGGAATTCGAGCTGACTTTTTCTTATCAATTTGATCAACTTTCTTTCTGTCTCCTACTCTATTTAGGACTTCTTCACTTGAAATTTGGTCTACCCAGGATATTCTGAGCTTTCTACACAAAAACCACATTTCAATGGCTTCAAGACGGCTTTTTATATCTGTGATTTATATCGTCCAATGTTTACTTCCATAAGTTACAATGGAGTAGACATAATAGCATAGAATTATTTTCCTTGTTCCAATCGCCATCTTTTCATCACTCAATACTCTCTCTAACTTAAAAAATGACTGCTTTGATATACTGATCCTTTTCTTGATTTCCATGTCACATTTGCCATCTTTAGTGATCAAGCTTCCTAGGTAGTAGTTAAAAGATTTCACTTAATAATACTTGCAATAAATGTTGAAATCAAAATACTATCACCATTTCAGTTGAAGTATTACAGATCGAATATCAATAACATATATAAAATGACATTAAGATTTTATAGTATTAAAAGTGTTTAAAAATCCAAAAAATGAAACCTGTGGCTCTCATTCTGTTTGTTTAATGAGACTCCTGGTGTGTTTCATTCATGCAGCATCTAATTTTGGAAAGAGTTTTGCTATTTTGTTGCAGATGTTGTTGCACAGTTGCTTTGAAGTGCATTCTATGTTATTTCTTCATTTTGAGTGCACTTTCATTCTTTTTGAAACTCGAGACTGGGATCTAACAGTTAATTTTTTATTCTATGGCTTTCTGCTGAGAAGTATAATCACTATGTCAGCTTTATATCTATAGATTAATTTAATTTCCATTATGCTTAAATTTTTAATAGTTATCCAATTAATTAATTATTTTTAAACAAGTATTTGAAAATAACTGATACTCCATCTTAACTAATGATCGATTGTTCTAGAATTATGCAGTTTGTTTTGTGACTAAGATTTTACAAATGTGGCAAATTTTGTTTGAATCAATAATGGAAATTTTGAGATTTTGTGTATTATGTCTTTGACTATGGCATAACTATAGTCATGGAGAGTGAATGATGCATATAAGAGAATAGAAAAAAAAATCCCATTTAAGGAATTTATGTTCTAATGCCAAAAATTTCAATGGATCTACTAGTTAAGGTTTGGCTCTTACAGTTACAAAGGAAGCTATAGATATCCATTATCTACCTGTATGGAATAGAAGTGGATAACATAATTTATAGTATAGGTGACATAAAAAACAAGAACTTTTGAAAAAACAACATCGACACACCAACATGAGAAGCCTCCATGTTTACCTCTGCAAGTAGCTATCTGTCACAACTACATAAGATATAAGAATGAAACTTGTGGGAGGATTAGCGAGAGATTACAGCTTCAATATTAATCTATCTGAGCTCTTTTAATGCACTACGGTCCGTTGTGACCTTGAGTCGAGTGGGTTTTCATGAATGGTTGGCAAAGAATTTCTGGACAATCTGTGGATGTCAGATGAGGCCCATTTTTATCTTACAGGTTATGTGAACAAGTAGGTAAAACTATCATTACTAGGCAGATAGCAACCATAAAAATTTCATGATCATGTTATACTTTACATAGTAACAAGGTGATAGTATAGCATAGCCTAAAATCACATATTGAGTGGGCGTCACTTTTGCCACCCAGTCATAATAATTTGCCACCAAGTAAAACTAAATATTTTGTCACTGGGTAGCACAATATTTTACACGTTTTGATGCAGAAGATACTCTGAAATAAAACTGCCGTTGTTGCACAATACAATTAGACATCATGTGCAAACGTAAAGTAAGTTTCTTAATGAATTATTTACTTCATTTCTTCATCGGGTTTATCCCAAACTATCAAAGGCATTTAGCCATTGTGATATGGCAATGGCTTCACCTAAGCAGTGCCATGGTTAGGCCTAGGGCCCCCGCACAACCCGACAAGAGGGTCTCTCATCAGTAGGGCCTCCTAAACCTCAGTTATTAAGTAAAATTCCCAATTATCTTAAAATTTAAGAAATTGAAAATTTTAAATATTATTTTATAGACTATTTATATAAAGGAATTTAAGTTTTGTTTGAATTGATGTTTAATTGGTGCCTCTATTTTTGGCAAGTGACTTAGTTACTGTCAAATTGTGCTGAAAAAATAAGGCAAAGATCAGTACTCAACAAGCTTGTGCAATGTTTTCTCGCTAAACCTGTCTGCACAGTATGATCACCGAATGAGTGATAAAACACCACGCTGTGTTGAAGTAAGAACTTTGGCCATCTTTGTCTAGGTCAATGGTAAACAAAAGACTACTTATCATTATTAATGTCACAGGAACTACTAACTATGACCCAGACTGGCAGTTTCCAAATTTCTCACCTTGAAGGACAGATGTTTAAAAAATCTATCTAGATATTTCTATTTATAGACTATGACTTTGTGAAAACATTATAGGGGAGCAATAATCTCTAGGTGATATATGAAACCCATTCTTTCTGTGTACTTACTTGTAATACAGGTGAAATAAACAAAGGCGCTTCTTTGGTAGATCCCTCACATTTTTTTGAAAAAATATTTAAAATTTATGTGGATAGGGCAAGATGGAGGTGTTGTAGTCAGGATTGTTGCAAGGATGCATCTGTCCGCAGTGATATTTTTTTTGGCTCTGGGTCAAAGCTGTCCTTAGAACAGATACTAGATCTGATGTACTGTTGTTGTTGTTGTACAGCAGGTATTGTCAGGGGAACCCAGGACTCCCTCAGATACGAGTCCACCAACACGGATTCCTCTGAGAGACCGTGCTGGTAGATACATCTAACTTGGGCATACAAAGTGTCTCAGAAGGGATGTTAAACCGTTTAATATCACCTAGATGAGGCTGTGTGATTAACATAAAACAGAGGTAGACACCAGCCCTCACCCAAGCGATACCCAAACTTTCTATGGCATTTTGCGCCTCAAAAGGGTGGTCACAATTTAACAAAAAGCCCAACTTTCACAGAACACCATACATATGCCCAAGCCTAACCAAGATGTCCTGTAGGCACGTGAATTCGC
>JAUYWV010119493.1:0-11864 GCA_032274565.1 Nematoplana nigrocapitula
TACTCTCTAGTCTACTACTCTCTAGCCTACTACTCTCTAGCCTACTACTCTCTAGCCTACTACTCTCTAGTCTACTAACTACTCTCTAGTCTACTACGCTCTAGCCTACTACTCTCTACCCTTCGAGAATTATCTGCGATAAGCTCCATGTCGTCAGCATACTTTACGTAGCAGTGAATACGCGACAGACTTACACATTTCCCGACATTGGCGGTTCTTTTTTGGGCATAGCTTTCAACTGAGTCTCTGACCAGCTAACAGTTGGTGATGGCTTGTACACAGATATATCCCTCTTCTGCACGCTGAACAATGTATATGCTTGATCTGGAAGTAAATGGTATACAGACGAAGAAAATCACTTCATTTATACAGACGATTATAATATTTCAATAGTATTCTATCATCATTTCAATGATGAATAGAATGAAATGATACTTTGCCGAATGTACAATCTTGAATGAATTACAAGTAAAATTGTCACTACAGGTATTACACATTAAAATATGGTCACTAAAGGCTAAGTTAGTAGATTTGTGATCTTTAAACCTTCTGTTGAGGCGTTGTTTGGTTTTATATGCAACATCATGATCAACCTGGCAGGAAACTTAATAGACAACACTGGTAAAATGGCCTCAATATCACTAAAATACTGACGACAAAGTTTCAACATGGCCTTTCTAAAAAACAACAAACGGTTTTCCAACAAAGGGGATGAAGAAGATGATATCGGATTTCTCGTTAACGTTATTAGAGGTATTCTGAAAGTTGCTGATTTCTGAGTTGAGAAAGGTTTTTTAACACAGTGGAAGAAAAAAACCAGTGTGCGGTAACCATTGAGGACGAAAATCGTTTTTAAGTTATTGATTTCCTTATAGATGCGGAGCTTTTAACATCATTGTCGTAAATACCAATGTGACAGTCTAGGAAAGCGATGCATTTGTCTGTAGCTTCACAGGTAAATTTAATGTTCGGGTGACTTTCATTGATGGTATTAAAGAAGTCAAGGCGACATGGGAATTACTGCGGAAAATACAAACAAATGTCATCGACATCGCGGGCATAGAGAAAAGTGGCGTCATTGCGTTTCAGTCATTATTTTTCAAAATGCTCTAAGAATAGATTGACCATGGTAGGAACTAGAGGGTTGCCCATAGAAAAACCATCACCATGCTTATATGGCTGGTCATAGTTGATTTTGAGTTGAGTATTGTTTACTACGACTTTTCGACTGGTCTTCCTGTTATACAGCAAGTTGAAGCTTAATCATGATAAGACAACTTTAGTTCTTTGTACACCTAGAAATGTACCTAACGATGGTTTTACTACTTTTCATAATATGATTGCTCAGTCTTGGAGTTCTTTTTGACAGTGATTTAAGGTTTACTACTTCTGTTAATCAAATCTGTAGAAATTCTTTGTTTATCCTAAGAAATCTTTACCACATTCATCGTTGGTAGCTTTGTTAGGAAAAAGGGTATTTTTTTAAATGTAATATCCATATTAGGAATTGGTTAAAATATAGGTTAAGTCTGAGAGCAAAAATTACATAGGATAGTATCTTCTTTATAAACTTTAAAAATATGCAGGCCAATAAATGGAATAAATCGAAGTAAAATAATCGGAGTAAACACGAATTTTCCATAAAATAGTTTTGGAAAGACCTCAGAAACGCATAATTTTAATAATACAGAAAAGTAGGTCAAAGTGCTGTGGTTACCGTCAGCCAATAAATGAGGCATGTGATAGGGTACATTTTTACCGTAAGAGAAAAAATGGTTTCATTAACTGTAAAATGCTTCCACCAATGGCTAACGGTAAGCACAGCATTTTGACCTAGTTGTTTGTATTATCAAAATTATGCGTTTCTGAAGTCTTTCTAAAATTATTTTATGGAAAATTCGTGTTTTTTCTTTATTTTTCAATTGATTTGTTCCATTTATAGGTCTGCAAATTTTTAAAGTGTATCAGAAAGGAACTATATGGTTGTTTTCGCTCAGATTTAACCTATTTTTTAACCAATCCTAATAAGGGTATTCCATTTAAAAAATACCCTTTCCATGAACAATACCCACATGTGTACAGTGTTTGCATCGCTAAATTGGGCCCTGATTGATTTTTACCTCTTCTGGCGTGATCTTCACTGGTTGCCTGTTTAGAAAAACTTGTAAAATTTAAAATTTGCTGTTATGTTTACAGAATGAGAATTTTTGGTTTTCCTACATGAAGGAAATGATTGTTACCGTGCCCCTTATTGATGACTCCCATGTGTTACGGTTCTCATTCTGCTATCCGCCTGCATCAATCTCTTTCCAGAAGAGTGAGATCCATCCGGGACTTTTCCTGCATACGCGGACCTCTTTTCTGGAATGAACTTAGTGTGACCTAAGACGTGTTTCAGATTACTATGTGTATAATAAAAGTCATTTAAAGTTTTCGTTTTTTTGCTAAAAAATGTTTTTATTTAGTCCTGATCTTTTTGTATTTCACTTTGATTGTATACTTCTACAGACATTGTGGTAAAATATGTCTAATAATAATAATAATAAGGAAGATTTCAGCTGTTGTACTCACCTGTTTCATATTGCACCGAAATCTCCAGATGTACAATACCCACTGTGGCCCCGTAAATGAACGGCAAACCTGGTTTCGACATCTTTGGACTGAATGTGGCTTTGAAATTCCAAGAGAAATCATTCTTGTAAATGTCGGCTTGTATAAAAGAGAAACAGATGCAACGTAAGCAAACTGCATTGTACAGTATGGTGTAAGTTATACTGTAGGTGCAATAATGATATTGTTTGTGTTTTAAAAAATGGATTAACGGCCGTGAGATTCTAACGAGTAGCCACTTTTCGGGCTAAAATACTGCCGATTATGAAGTGCCAAATGGGTTCTGTTAGCAAGAGCCGCAGCACCTGTCTTGTGGAGTCTTTTGTTTGGAATTCCCTCACTGTCTGTCGCCTTGTTTGAGTTCATCTTTTTGTATAGGGGTGATATCCTCAAGTCTAATTTACAAAATCACAAATGAATCTAATTCGTTTTCTTAACCATGTACATAATTTTATCTAGATAGTTGGTAATAATTGTTGACAAGCTGATTTTCACATTGAAATGCATGTACTGTATACTTTTGATTTAATCTACAGTCATCCTCCACCGACGACAAACACAATCTCAATCGGACCATCGTTGTGTGATAACCGGTTTGCGACCTCCACGTCTTTTCCGTATTGGTTCCCCTGAACGTGCCCACCCGTTTGCTGTTTTATAGTTGACACCCAGTCTGGAGGCTAGTTCTGTCAAATTAGCACGCACATTCATCTACCATTTATGCTGTACAGTTATCGATTATTCTCTAATATCTGTTCTGCAATACGAACAGCACAAGTTGAATGCAGTCTTGGTGATATTCGAAAAATGGGTTTCGAAGTCATAGAACGTAGATATATAGGGCATTTTTCAGAGACATTCATGATGACTCTGTATACAATATTTTGGCATTATTAAAAGCTGATTCTGTTGCTCCAAGAAAGACCCACTTGAATTTGTTCTCATACTAATTTCCGATATTGAGTTGTTGGGAAGAAACAGATAAACTAAACAAAGTATCCCTACAATATGGTATGGAAATTCACAACAACAAAAAACAAAGCGATGGTACCGGAACTGAGAGCAAAGAGGTTGATGGTGTTTTTAGACTGTGTGGAAAGGCTCAAATACCTTGTTGCTATAGTAACAGACAATGAGGTGTCTGATTCAGAATTAGTCAAGCAACTAGTGCAGTCGCGAAATTGAATTGTGTATGGAAGACTAGGAGGCTGAATATGAAAAGCAAGCTGAGATTACTTTAGAGCAATTGTTTGAAGTCACCTTTCTCTATGGTTGTGAAAGTTGGGCAGTGAGCAAAAGATGTGAAAATAAAATCAATGCATTTGAATTGAAGTGCTACCGAAGACTGATGGGAA
This sequence comes from Nematoplana nigrocapitula, assembly GCA_032274565.1. NCBI lineage: Eukaryota > Metazoa > Platyhelminthes > Proseriata > Nematoplanidae > Nematoplana > Nematoplana nigrocapitula. The sequence continues at coordinate 3,966 of JAUYWV010119493.1, forward strand.
CCACACGGAGAAAGAAAACGACCAATGAATATTTCATGAATTAAGGGAAGAAAGCGATAAGAGGCAGAATATTATGAACATCAGATGAGGAGAGAAGGAACTCTGGCTAAAACAATCATCGAAGGAAATTTTCAGACAATGGCTTGACGATTTGAAAGAATGTTCAATGCAGGAACTGAAAGAGAAAGTCAGAACAAACTGCAGACTGGATGTACAGAACTGGGTTCACCGTCGGTCGGCACGACTAAGGAGATGGTTCACCTGTAATTTAAACGTCAGAGTGTATACTCTTTAGTTGCGCGTATTATGGAGTGAAATAGTTGATTACATGCGGGTTGTCCGCACACGACTTTGATCGGTTTGAGGACCCTCAACAATTCTCGAGTTCTTGACCTCAACCAATGCCTGATTGTTTCTCTATTGGAGTAGTACATAAAAGGGTCATAAACTGCCGTCGGTTATCCATGCTGATTTGGATCAGTATGGCTGGAATTTGACATATTATGCTGTCCAAATAATAGATTAAAGTGTAACTAGTACTTGAATGCCATGTTAGAGACTATTTCATACCGATCATTTAAAGAGTATTGTGACAGACTCGATTTACTTCGAAAGCACGCGCTAAGGTGCAAGCTGATAACAGTCACTCGTAAAATTTATGACTAAAATTATTCAAAGTAAATTGGTGGTTTGGCCTATTGGTGGCTCTCAAGAAATATTGCCATTTTATTTATAGTTTAAAAGCCCTACAATACATCGATTGGGTTTGTTTACCAGTTCGCGGTGAACGATCAGGTGATTCTTTCATATATACTGGCCTCTTTCGGCTGATTAAATCGTGTCCTTTAGCTTTCGTAGAACAAAAGTAAATGATTTATTTTCAGTTTCGGGAATTCCAGTTGCTCCTCCGGTGAAAAAAGTAAAACGTATCCTACTAATATCTCTGTTGCGGCGATGTAACAGATTCTAAGCAGTGAAATTAAAACTGACCAATGAGAGGCGACTATGGAATCAAGTTGGCTACGGTTATCGATTTTTCGCCGTATGCCTAAACGGCATGAGCGGAGAATGAAGATTAGACATGTCTACTGCATGTTTGATTCAGTTTAAAATTTCAAGGCTACAGTTTGTTTTCCCCTTAGTCTAAATAATAAGCAGGGTTTCTGTCGGTTGAGTATGGGAGGTCTAGAGCCCTCTACCAAGGTACCACTTGTCTATAAAAGGCGTTGGTGACGTTGTCGAATGTTGATAGCGGTCACCACCTCGCCCGGTCAGGAGTTGTATTCAATATCTAAAAAACGAGATTATTGTTTTAACGATAGAAGTTGCGGAATTTCTCTTTGAAAAAAAATTTCGATTTAAATATTTTTATATCCACTGAATGTCAACATTGGATAACTTTTTTGGACAAAGATTTAAAAAAGAGGCTTCTGAATTTGAATGAATTTCCATGTACTTTACATTACGCGCAGCATTAATCGTGAACATCCGGATACGTCAGATTTCGGAATAAAAAGTAAACATTTATTCAACTCGTAAACGACTGTGTGAGTGTAAACATTCTCAGAAAACTCGGTCCAGTAGTTTCGGAAGTGTATTGAAAAGAACATACATGCATAACAAACAATCAGACATCAACAATAATTCAAAACATCTATCCACGTCTTTTAAGTGATGAAATGCGATTTGGTCGGTCGCATTGGAAATCAATAACTCTCATCAGAATTGAAGTTAAGCAAACGCTAGACCAGACATTATTTTATAAACAGCAAGTGAGTTCACCACAGAGAATTAATATGAATAGATACTTACACAATTGCAAACTTGTAAATATTGTTGACGAATTGTCCAATGCATTGATTTCAGCAGCTGAATAAAAAGTAAGGCAATATTACCCATTATCACAAATGAAATTGCCTACTAAAAATAGTAAACAAGATTGTAACATGAATAAATATAGTGCAAAACCAAAGAATAAGAGTAATTGATTGATGAAGAACCAATTGGAGATGGGGACATGTTTCAAACTTATTCAACTGCTTTGTCTTTAATCCATACTCTACTCGAGGAGATAAGAGGAATAAAAAAGAAAAAGCCTTGATGAACGAGAAACTCTTCTTAAGAAAAGTGGATAAGGTTATCGAAAGATGTCACGAAGATGCGATAGTGTCCAAGAGACCTGATGAGACTCGATGATGGTGTGTGTCGACCACAGAGGCACCACCAGAAATTCTACTTACAATCTTGGTGCCGTAGATCCGTTATCTTCAGCGTGCCTTGGATGAGTCGAGGAGGAGTCGTAGCTAAAACAGGAAATTCGATTTTTTATATTACGTGTATGTTAGACAAAAACATAAGCAGTTATACGAAACTACAATTCACTAAATCTAATGTTAAAATAGTTTATCGATTTAATGTAAATACGAAATTCACAATGATAAAGATGTATTGATTAACTCGAATTTTCGATTACCACCTGGTAATCATTCTCAAGAAAAATGAAAATGAGGATACCGGTATAACAGACTACAAATAGGCCTAATGCTTTACCGGAAAACCTATCGACCTGGCGGCTTTGAACCATTTCTCATCCGATGTAACAAGTCGCCCTCTGACTGTTCACATCATAGAGTACATAATACATTGAGGTTCGTCTCCAAGGTGGTTGCTAGGTTTTATCCGGTAACTTTTTGAGAAAGTTGAAATTATAAATAATTTATTTCTACAAATAAGCAAAATATAATTGCATAAATATTGCACACATTTTTGGTAATATTTTAGTATATTAAACTGCTAAACAAATTGAATATTATCACGGAATTACTGTATATATTCTTTTATAAAGTTTTGTTTTTTAAAACGCGTAGGCCTATAATGAATGGTGGCGCCATACTATTTGGAAGCTTTTTTACATGTTATTTATTTGTGATGGGAAAAGGTAAAAAATGAAGTGTCTATATGGTTGTCATTCTCCATCGATTTCATCTCTCCTTTCATTTATTTTCTCTTTAACTCATTCACTCTCATTGTTTTGTTGGTTTTGGATCTATATGTTAGTTGAAGGTGACCTGCCCTCGCAACGCCCTCGTTTCTGTTTGATTAGGATGTGACGTCACTTTGCAGCCTATAGTACGTTGAAATTCCGTGACGTCATCTAATCATAATGTTTTTGTTTCATAGATCTATATATGGATCTAGATAGTTTAAGGTCATTAACAGTTTTTGTTAAATTATTCGGAAAACATACGTATGTATACTACTCATATAGGGTAGTCAAAAAGCCAGCTTTCCTTTATCAAAATATGTATTGTTTATATAATAAATGTGCAATAACCAAAGACTTTAACCCTTACCATACCAAACCAGGACATTTTTGTCCACTACTTGCGTAAAATGCAATCACTTTTTTTCTATTGCATTTCAGATATTGAGCTACCCCATGTTTAAAGATTATAAAATGTAGTTTCTACCAGTCTTGGTTTTGTTTTACTGCGATACATTTTTTTTGTCAGGAAATTTTTCTTTTCAGGAGTGGACATTTTGGACAAGCTTGGTATTCCACGTAGCAAAAACAGGCTTATAGTGAAAAGTTACAATCACAAAATAAATTGCTAAAGGACCTAGCAGTAGGTCATGGTTTCGTGAATATTCAGCCCATACAACATGTTGTGGCAAATGATATCCGTGGGAGGTGTGGCTACTGCCCAAACCGAAAGCGAACAAATCAAACATGTGACACCTGCGGAGCTCATGTTTGCAAACACCATTTGTCTCCCAGGTGCCCAAATTGTGTATAAACTCTATTAAAAACTGTTAAAGACTTCTATTTTATGCTTTATAATATGTTATTCATGTTATTATAAACTGTAAACTTTATATTGTTTGTTATTTCCATGTTCTAATAAAATTTTACACCTTGGACATTTTTGACCAGGCTTGGTATTCCACGTAACAAAAATAGGCTTGTTATGGTAAGGGTTAACACAACCTTTCATGAATGACTTTCTTATTCTAAGTATAGGCTATATTTTTTAATTAAATTAATATTTGCCTATAGAGTAGGGACATATGCGATTCTGTTTTCCCATGATTCCATATTTTCCAAATTTTTGTGTGTTTTCTGAAATCACATAAAATACACGAATTGTAGCTGTCTCAAGATATGTTATATAAACATTTATTTAACTAATCCATAATAGTAAACAGCTGCATAAAACACATGTCGTAACCCTGGGAGAACAGTAATTAATATAAATGAAGCTACGATGCAAGTAGTCTAATAAAAATTGTTTTGGTGACTGAATTTATAGCATAGACAGTTGCGTAGACATGTTGTGTTTACGCTACGTGAGCAGGATACAGGCCTCGAAAGAAGATTTGTGAAGAACTTGCTTCAGATTATTTCCAATCCTGCACTGTATTTTAATTCTTCTCATACTTTATTTATTTCTTTGCAATCTTCTTGATTCTCTGAAATAGGAACAATTTGAGAAGATCGATTGATAACAGTTATTTTGACGAGATATCTCTTATAGACATTGTTTTTTATGATAACTTGGACGGAGAATATATGACTGGCAAGAAGAACGAGTACTCGAAGAATCGGAAAATAATTTAAGCTTTTGCTACTCAGCAAATTATATGTATATGTTTTTATCCACACAATGCGAATCAAAAGCCCCGGAAATCGTATCGAAAGCAATAGCTGCGTTTCATTCTTACCGTCGATTGTCTGTCTACTAAAAATAAATAAAGAAATCATGGCATAGCTATGTAGAGTATGTTCGTTTCGATACTCCTAAGAAACTACTGGACCTTAGTTGCTGAAAATGTGCACAAACACGCAGACACCGACGAGTTGAATAAAGTGATACTTTTTATTCCAAAATCCGATATATTTTAGCAGAAGATATTTACGATTAATTACCCAGGAATGTAAAGTAATGGAAAAAAATCAATAAAATTTAGGAGCCCCTATTTCAACTCAATGATCAATGATAAAATTCTGCAACTGCTATCTTTTAGATAATGTTATCCTCTTTCACAGTAGATATAAAATTGTGTTAATATATAGAACAATGACTGCGCAAGCACAATTTTTAAATTTACCAAGACAAGTGTATGAAAATGTCATGGGCAATGTAAAACTACTGAAACTAAATCATTTCGCAATAAGATTCAGTGAATGATATAAAAATTCCGCAACTCCAATCCTTTAGACAATACTTTGTTCCTTCTATACATATACTATGGTGGGAAATGCTGAATACCGTTTTTGCGACTGCGCAATTTGTAGTTCCTATATATGCGCATTTGTGCAGAAGGTCAATTGGTGTATCTATTTCCCTGCGTTTTTCATTCTATAAAGTGTATTTTTAGCCAGATATAGCTATATCTGATGTCGTTTCTTGAGTTTCTGGTCAAATAGAGCATGTTCCTAGCTGTCGTATGATAATAAATAATGCCATATACGCGCGCAAGCTCAGATTTGAAATTTAGGATAGGATTAATATTTAGAAATGCCGCATATAATATTCCATATACAAGACTTAATAAGTGGCAGTGACAAATGTTGACCCCAGTCATTAATTCGCCTGATCAGTACTTGGAATCACTTGAAAGATAATCATATGCTATTTTATGAAACTTTTTCCAGACACACAGACCAACAGAAACATCCTCTTTTATGATAGATAAACATACTTGATTAGTAAATCAAAGTTTGGAAGGGAAGGAACACGCGTCAATGTTAAAGTATAGATCTATAGAACTTAATGTAGACACTGCGTGTCCCATATAAATAATGATTTTGTTGTCAATCATATATTCCTAATTTGAAATGTTTTTATTTTGTCAGCTCATTAGTATACTGTATGTTGCACTTATTAGTAATCTCATCCTAAATTTGAAATATGGGCGTCGTATCCAACGAAACCTATGAACATGCTCTATTTGATGGAATTTCAAGAAACTACATTCTGACAAAATGAAAACGTCTCCCATTAGAAATATGCGATTGATAGAAAAAAATCATTATTTATGGAACACGCGCTACATCTAGATTAATTGTTTTGGGTCTATACTGCAAGAATGAAACACGTGTGTATTAACTAAACCAAATACAAAACTATAGAGCGAAACTAGAAACAGCTCATCGCATAGAGCGCCGCTCACACAACCAGAAGACTGTCAATTGGCCAGCGAATCTCGAAGCACACAGCGTCGCTCACCCCGCACACCACCGGAAAACTGTCCATCGATTATTAGCCTCACAATACTTTAACGATGATCTGTTCCTTCCTTTCCCAACTTTGAATTACTACTCGATTGTGTTGATTTATATATGATGTGTGCATGTTCCTGTTAGTCGGTGTGTATGGACAGAAAGTTTAATATAATAGCACGATAATCTTTCAAATGATTCCAAGTACTGTTCGGGCGAGGTGATGACTGGAATCAACATGTGACAGTGTCACATAATAAGTATTGTAAAGTGTATTTGTTTTGATTTTCGACCGCTGATGTTAGCACATAAACAGCAATTCATCAACGCACAACACATCAAATAACAATTGCCATCTTTATATTGAAAGCTTAACTTATTTTCTTCTCGAGAAAGCATCCCACTCATTCTCAAATTATGTACATACAGTATAGTCTGCGATCAAAAGCGAAGAGATTATGCGGACATTGTCGGATACTAGATGAAACTTGAAATCACTTCATCTTTGCTCTTTTATTTTATTTTAAAAGTAATCTGTTTTTATTAAATTAAAGCTGGTTGTCACTCATCATCAGTCATATATATAGAAAAATAAAACTGATTTTTGCCTATAGATGCGTGCTTGCAACAAGTGATTAGATTAAGATGAATAAAACATCATTTCCGCTCTCTCTGCATATATAATTGACCGCGCTATCTTCACATTAAAATGCAAACGAGCTGGATCAATACTTCCCATCTTCTGTCGTCTATTTGACAGCTATATCTCCTATCTAATCACATACTACATGCAAACTTCGAATATATCACATCATAACTATAAAACATTTGACAAATATTTAAGGATTGTTCAAAAACTAAAATCTCCCCATCGTCTATGTTACCCAGCTCTATAAATGAGTCCGATTTTCTTTGGCATTTATAGAAGAATAACAGGGGACATCCTGGACAAGGAGTACGACAAGGATGTATTCTCTTCCCACTGTTATTCTCAAAATATACAGACAAAAATGATGATTAAAGGAGCACTGGATCATATAGAAGAAAGAGACTACAAACAAGTTTTCAAATTGAAGTAATGTGCACTTCTGTTGATAAAATAAAGTAAAACCATAGTGTAAAAAATTATTGAGAATTACAAATTAAACCTCGAGCTCATAACTATGAGAGATTAAACGTTACAGTGGAGTAACACAAAAATAAATGAAGATTAAACTCGCATATAGAGTTCACTTTGTGAAAAGCGCTCCATAGATACGTCTCAGAGTCAAATCAGGGCATTTATAAGACAAAAAAGCGAAATAGAAAATCAATAGTGTCCGGAATTAAAAACATGAGAAGCTAAGGCATTATTTGTATTAAAAATATAAAATGACCCGTTTAACACTGTGGCTTTACTTCATTTCAAACCCCAAACACTATTGGACAACCTGAATAGCACAGCTGCAAAATTCAATATAGGAAAATAAATAAAAATAAAACAAAAATAAAGCGGATTTCGACATCGGAAATGATAAGTTGAACATACAGTTACTTCAGACTATATTCAACCGGAAGAAGAACTGGACAGGTCACATCTTAAGAAAAGATAACCTAATAAAAACAATCATCGAAGAACGATTTCGTGGAAAACCTGGACGAGGAAAGCCAAGAAAAGGCATGTTAACATAATTAAA
>JAUYWV010119504.1:0-11864 GCA_032274565.1 Nematoplana nigrocapitula
GAATTCGCTTTTAATACTTGTACGACAATTTCTGCTAGATGTGCGAAATGAAAATACTGCTAATCAAAGGCAAGCGATTATTCTTACTTTTAATTTTATATTAATTGTATTTATAAACATATGAAAAGTGGTTATTCTTACGTTTATGTAAATAATATAATTATTATATAATTATGCAGTGTATTTTTTACATATTTATATTACAATGATTTATTTAAGACAAACTTATTTAATTGGAAATTACTTTAATTGTTTAAAGTTTAAACAAACACATGTGGTTATAGAGATTATAAGGTTTACAGTCTCAATTTTAGTGGCTAGCTGGATGCTTTCTGCCAGTGGTCTTGCTTGAGCATGGGACCTTTTTAGATTTGTGCAATTGTGGGGTGTTGGTTGCTATTAAATGCCATGCACACTAATCTCTTATTTATATTATTATTTTCCTTTTTATTCATCTGGCAGTTTACTTTATTTTATTGATTATTTGTTTGTCTATAGTTTGGGTTGGCATAACTACTTAGGTGTCCAAAACAAAGGCTAGCACTAGCCCAAAAAGCAAATTATCTTGTCTTGTCTTAAAACTGAAACTATACTTCTGTTCTAGTCCTAGCATTCTACTTTAACTTTTTACGTATAATATTAAAAAAAAGTAAAAGTACTACTATGAGATAGTTTTAAAATCAATATAAATTTATTAATTAAATTATTAATAGTAATTTTAGTTAAATAAATATACAAAACAATAATAATTTTTAATAATATTAACCCCCCATTAATACCCAGATTTTTGTAAAAGTAGAATAAAAGTTTAATTTAATATATATAAGATTATTTGCATATTGTATATTGTGGTTAACATTATAGAAATGTACATTATTTTGGTAAGTCATGATAGCGACGTAAATTATTTTGTATCAAGGCAATAATATATATAAAAATTATAACATGAATTATAAATTTGTAATTATATAACAAAAAATGTTTTGTATTAAAAAAGTTGATTAATGAAATAGTAATAACAACACATTTGTACAGCTAATAAAATATATAATAGGACATAATATATATCTGATACAGTTCAAATTTAGTCTTTGATTGAATTATTGTGATAAATTAAGGTAATATACCTTGAAATACAAACACTTAAGGGCCACATTACATTTTTCGAAATTTCACTATATATTTTTGTTCGCCCATGACAGACAGGGCACAAACCCCAAATGCCACTTTTGAGTCACATAGCTAGTGATCACGACTATCTTGGAGTGCAACATCTTGGATAAAACCAATAAGTAAATATCAATTCCTTTTGCCAGTGGTTCGATAAGTTCAAATAATTTAGATAGCAATTGAATGAAATAAAGAGAGGACTGACATTTGACCTCTAATAAACACACACATAATCGCCATGCATTTATTACAGATATATTGATAATATGCGCAAAAAGTGCCCACCACCATTCTTAGAGCATACTCGCATTTTGTACTTGTTGAATGCTTGATAAAAAATTTCAATACCTTCCATATGTGGGTTATACTTTGCTGGTCCTGGCATATCTACTTGTATTAATCGTTGCTCAGCTGCAGAATATATCTTATATTTCTATATTGGCTAGATAGGAACATGGTTCATGATAACTATTACTGGCTTTAATATTGTCATTACAGTATATAATCAGGACGTAATTCGTTTTGCAAGAGATATAGTCAGACCTGGTTTTTTTGCAAAATTATTTTTCTTCGGAAGAGGTGCATTACCAAGGTACTTATCTTGCAAAGTACCCACAGAACCAATGCCCTTTTTAGATCGATGTTTGACAAGGCCAAATGTTGTGAAATAATTATAAAAAACATTGAATCTAGGCTGAATGTTAGCCTTTTCCAAATTTTGAAGCCTAAGTGGATTGGCTTTCCCTGGATTCTTTGCTTACACCCATGATGTTTAAAATATTCTACCATTATTTCATCAATGGATACATTTCTCTCAGGAGGATCAAGTTTTACCTATTTGTTGAATATATCGAAGAGAAGATGCATTTTATAAAAGGGGTCATCGTCTATGAACATGTTATTAGCAAAGTGCAGATTGCGGATGATATTGTCAAAATGGTTCCTTTTAATACTTTGAGTAATAAGCTTGTTATGCACATCCAAGTCATTAGACCAATTCAGGCGACAATCTGGTAGTTTGTTACAACCAGATAATAAACATATACCTATGAATACTCTCATCTCATCATTATCAACACCTAAATGGCTGTATTGTTGGATGGCATATAAATTTGACCCCTCTATTGCATGGTTATAAAATTCATCAGGAATCATAATCTTGAATGCATCTATTGGAGTTGATAGTAGATCTCATTGTGTAGAATTCAGTAAGATCTTCAGGAACTGCATCAGGAAGCCTGTTTGTGAAAACTGTATCTTGTTTAGGAGTAGTCCATTTCTGGTCATGTTTTTAGCAACTTTGAGAACAGACTTGGATTTGTTTAATTGACTAACTGTGATTGACGAATGTTGGGTCACAATGTCTTCTTGATGAGTGTCACGAATACCTGCAGAAGATTTTATTGGAATTGATCATCCGACCATAATACTCATCCAGACAGATGGTTCATATCAGCCTCTCCCTCCAAGTAGGACAATTCTCAGTCTTCATCTTTGGTCGGCTTGTGGATTCTCTATGGGTGTATAAAAGCTAGCTGTACTTCTATATCTTCACTATCACTGAGTTGATCTGCAGTGATTAGTGCTATGGCTTCGTCCACTATATATCTAAAATCAATAATAGATAAGTAAATATATAAATTCTTAATTAGGTACACACAATAATATCTATATTGTTTTTTTAAAAAAACTACATAAAATCATTTAAAAACCTATATTTTTGATATATAATCTATACATACATAGGTATACTATATTCTATATTTTAACTTACTACTACTCCTATAAGATTCTAACAGTAGCAATTATACTAGTTTTTGGTAGTATGTTATTACACTAATATGTTTTCACTACATATAAATGATAGTATTATAATAATATTATAAATCTGCAACATAATTACCTTTTTCTTTCTGAAGGTAGCATAATTTCGTAAAACAGCAAAAATCATGACTTTGTTAAAATCAACAAGCAAAAAAATTGACGTCTGGGTGTTAATGTGTTAATATTGACAATAATATGCATTTTTTTAACTTAATTGAGAAAGCAATTAGTTGATAATTTGTAAGTAAAAAACACTATATAGTCTATAGACTCAATAATGTAATATAAAACATCAACTACAGGTGATTTGCACAAATAAAAAGTTATTCTTACTAGTACAATTAGGGGTGTAATAAATACTTTTGCTAGTATGACTAGGCTGACATTAATATTATACACAAATGCTTATTAGCAAAAGTTTACTTCATAGCTCAGTTGCTTGCCAATTTATGACTCATTGATAACAGAGCCACTCTAGGGTAACATGAGTGTTGGAATGAGGTACATGACCTCTAAGTAGAGCAGTTATTATTATTTTAACAAATAGCCATAGTAATATCTGTAAAAGCAGTCTTTATATATAGGCAAATATATGAAAATATATATCCTAGTCACCTCCACTTCTTACTAGGCAAGAGGCAAATATAACTAGATAGTATAACTACCTAGTAAAGCTTTCTGCATATTCCTAGTCATACTAGGTTCTTGAAAGTATAACTACCTAGTAAGATATTTGTCCATATCACTCTAAGTTTTAACATTTCCAAAAACTAATTTATTTTGGCTGAATAATGCCACAAACTTGTAATTTTTATATTAAAACATTTTCGAGAGTCCTTTTCTTGACTACAAATACAGCTATATAGGTAATAATTTATTTATTGAAAAATGCCGGAAGAAACTTTTTTAAGGAATAAAGGTAGCACAGGTAACAATTATTATTCTAAAACCTTTTTCAGCACACATTTCTTGCTATTGAAATATTATATTTTTTGAGCTATAACATTTAAATCTATTAGTTTTATTCAATCAAGAAAATAGTATTTGAATTTGCTATATTTATGAGTATATACTTGGTTTTAAGTAAGTCTGCTTTTACAGTGTCGTGCAAAAGTATTGGGACACTTCTATTTTACCATTAATCTGATATGCATTTTCATTTTTATAACATATATAATAGACAATGTGTAATTTCAGACTACTACTGTCTTATATAGTGAAGAATTTGAGGCATATGGATTTGCATTTTTAACCATTATTATGTCTATGCATATAACAATTTTGGACAAAAAATCGTATACCTTTTCTAGCAAGAAAATAAATCCTAATGAGTATTAATGTACATAATTATGCTTGAAACAGCTAAAAAAACATACTTGACATCCTTTGTTCTTCACAACCTCCAAAATTCTCCTGGGCATACTCTCTGCCAATCATTAACACATCTCCATCATCTCCCGAGGCACCACCATATATTTGTGATTTCTTGCTGGAATGCTGCCAGATTAGTGAAATGTTGGCCGATTTCTTGCTGGAATGCTGCCAGATTAGTGAAATGTTGGCCGGATAGCTTCCTCTTAACAATCATCCATAAGTTTTCATTTGGGTTGAGATTGTGACTATCGGCCAGTCGAGCAGCGGGATCTCATTCTGGGCAAACCACGCATGGTCCCTCTTGGAAATGTGGCAGGGAGCAAAATCCTCTCTCCCTAGAACTCTTTAATCTAAGTAGACACTCCCCTTGGCAAACAGTGTAGGGACAGTATATCTATAGCAACCCCTAAATTTTACCTCCAAAGAAGAATACACCTGACAAATTGGAAAAAATGGAGAGGGAAAGGAATAAAACCCAGATCAAAGATATATTTTATTTTAATGAATATCAAACTATATTGTGGCCTTTATTTATTATTTCACAAGGGAGCATTACTTGTTACTATTTCCAAGTGCAAATCCTTGCAAAGACAGGTGTAAGAAGCTACAATATGGTATTAGGCACTCAGTAACTGCCTACTGGATTTTTAGTCTTCTACACTATTTATCCTACATTGCCACCTTGTGCTTCTCTATCCTTATTGACACAGACCAGCTAGCAGTTCTCTAGATATAGCAAAACTTAATTTTTTTACAGAAAGTAAAACAATTCTAAAATTTCCTATAATTTTAGTAAACCAAGGAAATTCTTAAGGCACTATAAAAATATTTTCTAAAAAATAGGTACTACCAAATATAGACTTAACCTCCTTGCAGACAAAAAAGGTGGATAATAAAAAATTACAACAGTCAAAGCTAGAAACATATTCAAAGTTTCTAAACAAATTCTTCACAAAAAATTGATATAAGGAAAGCTTATCATAAAACTCAAATAAAAATTACTTGAAAAGTTGTAAAAATATCTTCTAATAATTACTGAAAAGTGCTGGAATGTCATGCAAAAATACATTTCAATAATTTAGATATTTAAAATACCTAATATTGTCAATAACAAAGTACCTGAAACAAACACTGAAAAACATGCAAAATTGTTAAAATTTAAGTAAATTTGATAAACTACATCTGCAAAAAATATAACTAAAACAATAAATAAATGCAAAAGACAAACATAGAATAATAAACAAAAAGTATGACAAATAATTAACCTAATAAAAAAAGTACAAAACTATATTTTTAGCAATTAGTATATGAAATATATAAAAGTAACATTTTCTAGAATTATTATTGTTTTGGACATCCTCCGTTTATTAAATTCAAGTTCTATATAACCATTGATCTAATTAGGAAAAAATATTCATAAATGAAACACCAGGACAGATCAATGTAATGAAACTCTTTGTCAAAATATATACCAGAGTATGAGTATAATATATTTTAAAAGGATGCTTATTTTCTTGCATATAATTATTAAAGTAGTTCTTAGCTATCTATGGGCTTACTGGTAATTTTTTAATAGATTAAGATTTGTTGGAATTATTGAAAGATTTTAAAAACTATATAATTTTATGAATGTTAGAGTTTTTTTTTTATTTAAATGGGGGGCATCATGCTCTCCTGACAGGTTTTGGCTACATAATTAAAAATATGGAGTTTAACTAATTTTTAAGGGGAAAAAATGTGATTGGGCCATCATGCTCTCCTGACAGGTTTACATAATTAGAAATATGGGTTTAACTAATATTTAATAGAAAATGCAAAAACACATGTATAACAACACTAGAACAACAAAAATGCTATTCAGTTGACTAATATTCTGTTAAATCAAAGTATTGTTCAGTTATACACTCTTTGACAAAAATAATGGAAGCCCTTTCAATTCTAGTTTAACTTGTAGGTAGCCCAGTTTGCTCAACTCTCGAAAATGTAAACCGCAGCCTTTCTGGAGAGGTGGCCAAAAATGTAAATGTCATAGTGTACTGCAATGTCTTGGAAGATTTTTTTAATTGTGATCATGTATTCAGAGAGAGGAAAGGAAGAGAGTGTAGAGAGAGAGAGAGAGAGTGTGTGTGTGAGAGAGAGAGAGAAAGAGGGGAAAGGAAGAAGGTGTAGAGAGCGAGGTGTGTTTGAGAGAGTCTAGAGAGAGAGGTGGGGAAGAGAAAAGTGATAGAAGCAGGATGAAACGAGTTGATATTTTCTGAATTATACCAATTACTAAACCTCTTTGCTGTTCTTTCTCCGTCATCATCATAATTTATTATAGTCATCATTTTCTCCCTTACGGGGATTGCTGACTTTCACCCTCTCCATCTCACTATCTCTGGCATCATCCTCAACTCACCTACTCCAACTTTAGCAATTTCTCTTCTGACCATCTCCTTCCATGCCATCTTCCTCTGCCTCTTTCTCCAACCACCTCCAAGCTCCGCGCTCTCATCACACCCGAATCCTCCTCCTCAATACCTTAAAACTTTAAATTGCTTCTCATCACTTCATCCTCACCACTCCTCAACCTGTCAGTCAACTTCACTCCACAAATCTTCCTCCATATCGACCTCTCCTCCCGCCACAACACTCCTTCCTCCACCTTCTCAACCACCCATGCCTCTGAAGCCATACGTCATCACTGGTCTCACGCAAGTTGATTAGATTCTTCCTTTCAGCACCAGCGATTGACGTCTTCTACACAAAGCAGATGACAGCTCTCTGAACCGCAGCCACGCGAGATAGGAGAAGCTCTCAACTCTCTCCAGATCAGGAAGCATTTGATGCTGTTCAAGTTCCCGTCTTCTTTCGCATCTCTTACACCCGAAGTTCTCTCTTTCTGTTTAATCTTAAATATTTTACTTTACCCACTTTTTATCAATGTTTGTATAAAGAGATGTTTATCCATTTCCTTTCCTCGAAATTTTAAAAATGTAAATTTTCTTTTCAGTTTCCACATGAGTAAATCTCTGAAACAACCCAGCAAGTTGACTCGACCTGCCGCTGGGCAGAAAGGAGCAAGAGATTCACCTATGGGAGATTCAGCCAGTGGTTCTCTGTCTGAGAGTGAGTTGTAATCTGCACTATGCTGCTATTTATAGAAGCTTTCATAACTATTTTTTGCCCATCAAATATAGGAAATAATTGTCTGTTTAAGCCTTGTATTTGTTATCAGTGTTTCTAAACTATAAAATATTAGCAAGACTTATTAGCAATTCTTATTGTCATTTATACAGTGAAACCCGGTGACATAACTCAGTACGAAATTCTGCAAGTATCGATCTGAGAGATTAAACAGATTTGTGTATACATTTGCTAGTCTCCTGCGGGTATGCACAGACTTTATCTGGTTTATTATTATATATGCAACATTGGACTGCTGCATGTTCTCATCAGTTTTGATGGTCGTGTAACTTTGTCACTGTTAAATCAATTCGAATAAAAGATGGAAAGTAATGTTCATTGTTGTCCATTAGAGAAAAGTAAAGAGAAGGAGAGAAATGGGGAGGGAGATAGAGGGAGTTGGAGTAAAATGAGAGGGAGAGAGGAAAGTGAGAGGGAAAGGGAAAAGTGAGAGGGAGGGAGAGGAAAGTGAAACAAAGAGGAAAGTAAAATGAATATGAAAGTGAAAGAAAGAGGACAGTGGAAGGGACAGGAAGGTGAGATGCAGAGGGAAGTGAGAGGCATGGAGAGGGAGTGGGAAGAAAGGGAGAGTAAGATAGGAAAGTGAGGGGGAGAGGGGAAGTGAGAGGGAGTGGAAGAAAAGTGAGAGGGAGATAGGAAAGTGAGAGGAAGGGAGAGGGAGTGGAAGGAAAGTGAGAGGAAGAGGTGAAAGTGAGAGGGAGAGAGGAAAGTTAGAGGAAGAGGAAAGTGAAAGGGATAGGAAAGTGAGAGGGGGAGAGGAAAGTGAAACGGACAGGAAAGTGAGAGGGAGTGGGAGGAAAGTGAGAGGGAGTGGGAGGAAAGTGAGATGGAGTGGGAGGAAAGTGAGAGGAGTGGGAGGAAAGTGAGAGGGAGTGGGAGGAAGAGGGGAAAGTGAGAGGAAGAGGGGAAAGTGAGAGGAAGAGGGGAAAGTGAGAGGGAGAGGAAAGTGAAAGTAAGATGAAAGTGAAAGAAAGAGGAAAGTGAGAGGGAGAGGAAAGATGAAGGGACAGGAAGGTTAGAGGGAGGGAGAGCGGAGTGGAGGAATGTAAGAGGGACCGAGAGGGAAAGAACAAGATGGAGACGAAGTGAAAGGAAACTGAGAGGGGGTAGGAAGGAGATAGCAGTGGAAGTCATGACAGAGAGGAGGGAGTGTTAAAGTAATGTGAAGTGTAGGGGTTGAGTGTCGTGGTGAAAATGATCGTGAAAGAGTAAAGCGGAAAGAATTAAGCTATCTAGAGTGGAGGCGACGGAGTGAGACCGGAGGAAAACAGTGCAGTCATGCGACAAGACCGTTGATGAATGGGCTAGGGAGACCCGGAATACCAGACTCCGAGCTGTTGCACCAAACCGGGTATTGGTTGGTTGAATTAGTCTACACAACGTATTCCAGTACCCTAGGATTATTGTAGTGCATCTGTCCATTTTCCAGGTCAAGATTCGCTTGCCCAGTTGGCCGAGGACTACGTGATAGGTGATCGTGTTTGGGTAGGCGGTGTCAAAGAGGGAACGGTCGCGTTTATCGGTCGGACACAATTTGCCGACGGCGAATGGGCTGGTGAGTGTCCAAACAGTGCCTGACCTCCTGTCATTCGACTGCCCCCCCCGCCAGCTGACACTGTGTAGAACTTTTGGACAAATTGTAGAACTGTAACTCTCTTTTTAGTATATACAGCTTACCATGTCGCCTTAAGTTAAATTCTTCCCAGAAGCCGGACGCCTGAACTGGTTGGGTGATGAGCTCACTGATGTCCCGCTTCTACCGTATAGATTTATCGTGGCCGGGCATTCGGTAGTGTTATGTTCCACCGTTTCCGCGTCCATCCGACATATTCTCTACGTCCAAAACGCTTCTTGTAGGCTCGGAGCTCGGTAGAGTGCCCAGTTCCGAAACGTCGTAGACTCATCCTTTCTTTCTTTCTGATTCTGGTTCTCCTCTTCACTATAAAGTTTGGCGCATCTCTCATGAGTGATGGCCTTGCTATTGTTGATTGTGCTGCAACTTACTTTTTCCATGTTATAGAGTTAGCCAACACCCTTTTGATCCAGTTTCGTTGCGTTCACGGGCTTTTTTATCGACTTTTTCGTTGCCTATCAACCCGCAGTGGCTAGGTACCCATGTTGTTCTTGTATTTCAGGGTCGATGGGTCCAGGACACCCCTGCCACGAGATAGCGGTTGCATAGGGACACTTATTAAAATGTATCCTAACCGAATTTTGACTAAGGCGGGCAGAGGTAGCTAAGCTCAGGTATGAACTGCTTCGGTGAATCTGTGGTTCAGTTTATTCGATTTTCACCTGAATCGATATGACAAGATTTAGGCATATGTGCATGCTTTGTGGAAAGAGGAAATTGAAACGAGCGGGGGGGGGGGGGTCATCAAATGATGGGAAGGGGCAAGCTCAGGCGCGTGCTACGACTAATCACTATGTAGATCCATCCATCCACCCAGGGGGAGCTGAGTCAGTCACTACTTCCGTGTACTATCTGGATGTTCACCTCGATTAGGTGATGATGCTGTTGATGATTCCTGGCGTCCGCTCATCTGTCGGATAAGTCTGTCTCCCCCGTGCAACAGGATCGGAATAGTGAGAGTCGGTCGTTATGACAACACCTGATAGGTTATAAATTTGCCTTTTGTGCTTTTCTATAGTTCTGTGTCAGGAAGTCAACGAAAGCCGTTCGTAGCTGTTGCCGTTTGATCAGATATTCGTCAGTCTCTTCGCATATGCGCGGATTTTATTGCGTATCTATATATTTTATTTGTAAAATGATAAAAAGCATTTTTAACGGCATATTGGAAGAGGGTACCGAAAGTCGTATTGGATAAGTTGCAATAAAATTAGTAGATTATTATTTTATTCAACATGATGAGCGTTTCTCGTTAAACATTTTGGCTAACAGCGAACTAAACCATGGATTCCATTCTCTAACTCACAGACCTAGACGGGTCATTGACATTATTGATGGCATGCATCACCACGAATGTGAAGTTGAAAATTTTCTACTTTTCTGCGGCGCCGTGCCACAAATATCAATATCAATTAATCTAGCGATTCTGATTGGCTGCAGAAATAATGGGTGGTATGCAGCAACAAATTCCAGGCTGGATTACTAGACTTCAGAGTGCACCATCTTAGCGTCGCGTCGCGTTGTGTTTGGTGGGCATAGGCCTTTAGACTATAATTCACCGAACAGAGCCGAAAACACTTATCTTCATTAATCCAAATACAAAGTTACCTCAGATCAGGGGAGTCTGGGCAGATTCATATAAAAAACATCTGGCTCAAAATTACGCCGGGGTTGTGGAAAGAGTTGTGAACTGGAGTTGATTAAACCCTTACTGCTCTCGGGGTTGGGGACAGAGTTGTGAATTGGAGTTGATTAAACCCTTACTATTCTCGTAATTGTGCCATGTTACTTTAAATTTCACTTTTTTCCGGATTTTCCATTGATGACACCGGACGAAACGTCATTCGGATCCCCGAGATACATCTTCCACCTCACTGCCTACTGCCCGTTCATCTTCTCATCCGCTTCCTTCACCCAGTGGAAGGTTAAGCACTCATCTCTGCGTTTTACTGCGATCTCTCTCACACTCTCGCTGCTCACTCGTCATGTGAAAATATGCCTCCACCATTCGAGTAGATGTGGAAGTTCGCTCGACTGCCCCAGGTCTGGTATATGATAACGTGTGAACTAGTCCCGTCTACAGAATTACATACTGCGGACAGACAAGTTCCTTTCAGGTGGATTGTTGCCCAAATCCGTTTCAATTTGCACACTTGGGGAATTGATTGTGCAACTGCGTCGTTGGATTGTATAGTGATTGTCGGTAAAGCGGAATGGATTACCTTGTCTACGGCGCGCTCTAATATCCTCCTGGTTCCGCTCTTCGGATGTCAGTGCAGATTACCCGATGGCTGATGGTACGTCGAATAGCCAAGCGCGTTTTCCGACGACTGTTAGTGCTAATTTTTCTCGTATTTGCGAATTTCCAAATGATTGATTTCTGCCTATTATTGCACATGTGGCAGTTTCGAATGTTTCATGCAAAGAAACTCTTCATAAATTGCTCGATTCATTAACCTTGTCCTCGCATCCTACCTTCTGGTGAGTATCATATGCCTTATTGAAGCACCGTACGTCGAATAAACGATTCATTAACCTTGTCCTCGCATCCTACCTTCTGGTGAGTATCATATGCCTTATTGAAGCACCGTACGTCGAATAAACGATTCATTAACCTTGTCCTCGCATCCTACCTTCTGGTGAGTATCATATGCCTTATTGAAGCACCGTACGTCGAATA
>JAUYWV010119515.1:0-11862 GCA_032274565.1 Nematoplana nigrocapitula
ATCTAATAATGGACTGCCCTAGGTGGATGCAAGCGCGGGTAAACCTAGATATTCGACATGATCTGGAACTCACCGCTGGGAAAGTGCTAGCTTTCATCAGGAGGATCGGCCGCCTCTAGGCCGAATTTATGGGGCAGCTGCCCCGCGATGGGAGAAACAACGACGACGAGTTCGTTGATGCCACTTCTTCCGGTCTTGGGTATCCACCAACTGTTTCTCTTTCATGTCTCTTCACACAGTCCCTCCACTGTAGTTGTTGTCTTCGCCTGCTGCTTGTGCCCATCTGTTTGGTCCGATGCTTGGTTGATAAACTGATCGCTCCTTGGAACGTGACTATACCATATGAGTCTCATTTAGTTCACTCTGATGTTTAATACACCAAGTCGAGCTTGAATATCCTCACTTCTTAACATATCGCGAAGAGTGGCTCTCAAGTTTTATTTTCGTTCTATATCATATAATGCCCATTCATATAGTACATTGTTGTCGTTCTCATTCACAGGTCCAGCAAGCTCTCGACAAGCACCCTGTTTGGAAGGAGTACAAAGATCAGAGCCACGACCTATTCCTTTCAAACTCCTCCGTAGCCGGCTATCTGACCGGACGAACTCCGGAAGTGGCCGGTTATCTAATGTCCTCCTCCGGAATGGCCACCACTTCGCACGCCACTTCAGGACTGCCACCGCCCTCCTAAATTGCATGCCGATTTTCTGTGTCGTTTTCCGTCTTTCATGCTTCAGTAATTCCGTTTACTCCATACACGCACACTTACATGCCATACATTCTGAGACACTGTCAAATTAAACGCTGCTTGGAGGGTTGATGTTGCAAATGCGCGAGCAAATTCCACTGTAATAATCATTTTTGATCGTCTGAAAACAATGTACTTATCCACAAAACTACTATCCTGGGCAAATGCGCCTAGTCGACGGTTTGATTCGTTCTGGTTTAATATATTATGGTGCAATTAAATATCCTGCTCGTCTACAACTCTATGCCGCATGTGTGGTCTGCTCGGGCCAGCTTGTAGCCTTTAAGAGCAAGAGAAAGACGGCGAGTGACCTAAAGAGAATTTGCCATATCAATCTGATGTGTGAAAACGAATCGCTAGATTTGTAATAATTAGAGTTGAAATTGTTAATAGCAGTGCTTATAACTTGATTTTTGGAATAAAATTTCTCAACAAAGTATCGTTTTTTAATTGTTACAATATTAGAAACCAGGGTGGACAAACGGCTGTTTATTTAAAAATAACTTACTGTTTATTATTCTGGATCCCAGGGCTGAAGGCTCCAAGTTTTTTTTTGTTATTTGTTTACCCGGCTCCTTCCAGAGGATGGGAGTTGACCACAGTTTTTACACTCAGTCACTGGATCACGACTCTTGCGAGCCCCGGGTAGTTGCCAGCCATTTCGCTATTTCAACCTGAGGGCACCACGTGGAGGCGGCTGGCTTTACCCTTGGGCAGACAGTGCTTTAGTGGAGGGGCTATTCAATCACACCAATAATATTTTAGTGCTTTTACGCACCAAACCACGGCCACTATCAGGGAAGCGATGCTGAAATTAATTCAGTAACACAACCAGGATTTGAACCCTGGATATCTGGCTTCGCAGTCAGCGTCGCTAACCACTCTATATTAGAAACCAGGGTGGACAAACGGCTGTTTATTTATTACTAATTTACTGTTTATTATTCTGGATACCAGGGCTCAAGGCTCCAAGTTGTTCGCTACAAGCGCCAATTTGCCACATAAACCGGATGACCTGTCTTCGTAGTAGCGTCCAGGCAGGACAATCGTTGAAGTGATGACGAACGTCTTCAACCGCTAATCTTGGTACGTAGGGTTTGCCTCTCTGTCACCATTTGGCCACACCACACAACAACTCCGGGGAATCTGTTACTTCCTTCCATCTCCGTTAGGACGCCTTCTCGTATGCTGTCAGTGTTATTTCCGACTCTGTCCATGAATCGTTGGTGGTGATTGGCAGGCCGCATATGATTCGCCCCGCTGTCTTCTGTACTCTTTCTATAGAATGAGGATAGAGAGACTAGATTAGAAAGGCCAATGAACAAATCGTGGGAGAAATTTAACCGCAGCCCATTCGTAGCCCAGAAAATTATTCAGTTGCAGTAATCTTATCGTTGACTTCAGCAGCAATGCTGACAATGCAGCCAGAACTAGGAAGCGACAGAAAGAACTATAGAGTAGAGATGAGGCCCAAATGACAATCGATACCGATAACTCTGCAGAAGAAAGCGGTGGTGATCAGAGACTCGAGTAAGTCATAAAAGACCTTCAGGTAGGTAGATGGTGTTCCTCATATATACAGGAGAACTACTAGCACTAGAATCCGTGACCGAAAGGATAAAGAGAGCGACGTCCACAAAGTACTGATCGTAACCGATACTTTACTACGATGCAATAGATACCGGGACATTGGCAAACAAAAAGCAAGCGAAGAATAAAAACAAGAAATGATCGAATGGAGAGTTGCGAAGACGAAAATTGAAAGGGAATATAAGTAGAAGTGGAACTTGGAAGGAATACTGAAAACCGCGGACCAACAAAAGATTATGCGGAGACCGAGTAATGGGAGAAGAGAAGTGTTATTAGGTGATGCCCTATTAAGATGCGACCATATGACAAGGTCAGTAGATTACAAGAAGCGCTTTTTGAACGATGATGGAACATCTCGAGGAAGAGAAAGATCATGTATTGAGATCCCGTGTGAACCTGCACACACGACTGGACCTCGGACTTCCTATGAACCAATATCGCGCTAGATGATCTGTTAATAATATATGTGCGGTGCGTTAGACAAGAATGGTTCTTACGTGGCGCCTATCCTTTCGATCGCAACAAAAACAACACCAAATTAGCCCTCATCCACACCGATCCATCTATGAAAATCTCCGTATCCACCTTTCTCAATTAGTCAAGGCACGGTATTCAATTGCAGTCTCTCTACTTACTTCCTGTTGGACTGTTCGCGCAATGAATCCTCCAGCTTCAGTCTGCATCGAACATTCTTTTTGTCGATGCGGTGTAAAGGGATCATCTTCCCTCAGTCTCACTGCTTTCTCGTACAACCTATTTGCTTATACTAACTGCTCATTGTCTCGAGAATGTCCAGGTTCTCATCTAAGTCTTATCTTTAATTTGTATATAACTTTGTTGATAAAATGAAATGTAATAAAACTTCATCTGACCTAAAATGATTAGCCATCCCAAAAATGTAGTACACTAAGATACTGCTATTTTTATCAATGGCTCGGTTCTGAAGGTAATTCAACTTTCCACAGGTATACTGTAGGTACATTAAACTCGCAGTGCTGCAATTCTCACGGCATGTATTAAAAACATAATCACGTCTGTTTAGATGAACCAAAATATTAAACCTAAAACTGACTGTTAATTTCTCTACAAATACCATTCATTCTCGATTGCATTGACACTTGAAAATTCGATTTCATGCCACATGTGTAGTGCTGATGACGCACGACTACTTTGCGTTGTCTAAATTTAGAAATATATTTTTCTATATATTTTACAAAAATATATAGTAAAATGTGGTTTGTTTGAGTTATAGCGACTGTTTTACAATAAGACTAACGGTGGTATTAGATTGATATTTATTTTTAGAACACTACCTCGCCTGTTCTAAAAAGTCGCTAATCAATTCGCCGGTCGCACACAGCCTTGTGTCACCTCCTAAACTTTCTATTTTATCTCTATTGTATAATATATACATGTCGCGAAAATTCTAATATCTTGAACGCTTATTTATTGTAACCCTAAAGCTCTACCACCTGTTGAAATATACCGGAATTATTAACAACTGGGAACATTATTAAGGTTTCTACAATTCAACTTCAAACTCTCCATCTGACCCTGATAGGGCAATGCGTTCATCAATTTATGTATAGTGCGTCGGGGCGTTTTTGACATCGTTATCTCAATGTGAATTCTGCGTCCATCAGCGAATGCTAATTCAAAGCACGGAACAAAAATCAATCACAAATTGAGATCCGTCGAGTAAGGAGTCTGTTTAATAAGTTTAGCCCATTGCCTTGCGAAAACCTTTGCCTATCTCTAGCCCTATGAGATGAAGCATTATCTAGTTGAAGAAAAAAATGATAAAAATTGAAGAGATCGCTGCGCCACAATACTCTGACTTAATGCAAAATTGTTTTTTAGTAATCATTGAAAAACGCAACAACTGCTGAAGTCTGTCACCTTTTACAGCAATACAAGAGTGTCAAAAGCTATGAAGTCATTAATTTTGTATAGTAATTTGAAGCATTGGCAAATGAACACATTACATTCATGCGATAATGTTGTCGAAATCTTCGTGACGCACGCACATTATATGAACCAAGGACTACTAGAATATCAGGACGGTCAACTATACGCTTTTAGTGGTAGTTTTGCCAAGAGGCCGATTATATATTTACCCACAATAAAAATAGTTAGACGATAAAAATTAACGTTCATCTTATTGTTGTTTAATTAAAAGTTTGAGACCAGTCGAAAGGTGTCAAATAAAATTCCATGTGTCCCTCCCCTGACCTCCAATGCTGACCATTTGAAAGCCACATTTGAGGAATCAAATTTTGACATTTTTGCGGAAGGTATATTTTACTCAAACGTTTTGATAGTACCGCTTTTCCATTGAATAACACCGATACATCCGTCTAATGAATGAACACATTTTCACTAATCTTTAGACAGCTTTGCAGAGCATTATAGCATGTTACTGCAGGACTCAAACGAGAACACAAACAATAAGATAATCTTTTGATCAGTGAATACCAATCACACTGCGGTATCGAGTGCAACGAGCGATCAGACAGACTCCCGGCAAGCGGCGCAGAACTCAACCAGGAAGACTCAAGATTGCCGTCGAGAATTGCCAAGGCACGACTGAAGAAGCGGACACGGGAAGCAATGGCCGGTAGAGGACGCCCGCCCAAACACTTGGCTAGAGAGAGCGAGGGTGGCGGCGGCTCAACTGAGAAGCGGTCAGTCGTTCCTCTTGGAGACCTATACAAGCACCGCCTCGGGATTGTGGAAACACCTAAAGGCTCAGAGTGCGGTGAACGCCCGGAAACGGCTGAACACCGACACTGCCCTCGCTGGGGACAACTGCCTGCCCGGTGTTTCGAGGTCACAGTCTGGGCTTCGAAACAACCCTCTTGAGTCCGGGTTTGCTGAGGTCCTGCGAGGCACTGGACGCCGTCTCTAGCGCCAGTCGATGTGGAGAAGACTTCTCCAACCGAAGACTGGAAGCAGCAGCCGCAGGAGCAGAACAAAGGGAAGAACTATGATATGACAAATAATTAAATTGTATATTTAGCAAGAGTTTTGGTTATTACTGCTTTCGGCCTAATACTGCGCTGCGAAAAGACGTGGGACCCTAAATCGTTTTAATGGCATCTGATAGTAGGCCCCCTGGGCTAGAAGACGACGATATGAGTAATATATATTTAATTAGTTCCGCCGTTTGTTCACCTTTATTGGGTCCTGCTGTGACAAGCTATAAATGCTCTATTAAGCTATTTAAAGATTGGTGAAAATTGGTTCACTCCTTAGACAGATATTAGTGTTATTTAAATGGAAAAGCGATACCATCAAAGCGTTTGAGTTAAATATACCTTCCGCAAAAATGTCAAAATTTGATTCATGAAAAATGGTCGTCTTCAAATGGTCAGTTTTTGGAAGTCAGGGGAGTTAACAGATTAAATTTTATTTGACACCATTCGATTCCTCTCAAAGTTTGACTAAGTACCACTTTGTGATGAACGTTTATTTCTATCGTCTAACTTTCTAATGGGGGTAAATATAATCGACCTCATGGCTGAACTACCTCTAAAAGCGTAGTTGACCGTCCTGATATTCGTCTAGTACACCTTTATATGAACACTATGTACTCAATGACTTTGCAGGGGCAAATGTTGTTAATTTGGATGGTTTATACTGAGTAAAAAAATATAACTGTTACGCACTTCGACGTTCTTTATAGTGTTAGCAAAACATGCGACAACCTAGTGCTGTATTTCAGATGATAAGATGTTTCGCCTTTTAAAAGACATCAAATGAAAATTTTAGAATTTGAAGTTCCACAGTTTAAAAAATGTTTTTGAAAAGTCAAGAAAAATGAACTACGACAATTTGCGAGGTTTGTTGAGGAAATGAGACAACCTTTTCATCAATCCTTCATGGGTTTGTTGACAAAACTTTGCAGTACAAAAAGTAATTTCGCAGAAAAGGAACATCGAGGTCGATAAGAGATGGCAGAGGAATGTTTAATGTGTTTGTCAGTAGATATAAACAAGCGTTCGGTTTTAGAAATACAACACCAGCTCTCATCCATAGGACAGGTATATAGATATATAAACAATATTCGATTACAAAGAACGTGGCGTTTTGTCGTTTATAGTTAGCTAGTGATTTTAGATGGAGATATCTTAAGCAGAAGCTTAAATTTCTTGCACAGACGATGAAGATTTATTTTAAACATTTTACCCAAGGTAGGAGGCATTATGGTAAGCGTATCCTCATATGTAGTTACAGTATGTCTGATGGAATGGAGTTTAGAATTTTCTGATATTAACAAGTGAAAAACGACCACTGAACAGCTAAAGAAAAAGCAACTTGTAACCAAAAAACATGATCTCCATCGACATCCTCCTTATTGACAAAGTTACGGTGCATGGCTGCGCCCATAAAATGTCTTCCTCTACAAAATACCCATGTCTTCGCATGTCGCTAATTCACTCATGTCTTCTCCACTAAAATAATGCAAGTCATCTATGCTGGCGGTCCTGCTCTCACTCTTCTCTTGAACTTTGCTTTTTTATTTTTTGTCACCTTTCCTCTTCCTGTAATATACATCACTTATTCTTTCTCTTTTTACGAAATTTTGAAAGAATCTAACCTGTCTCTGCATAGATTACAACAATATTTTTTATGTTGTAATCGTTAGTCTTTTTTATATTTTCAAATAGATGTTAAGAAATTTTACATAACATTTCATAAGCTTTGATTATTTTTAAAAACTTTAGTGACCTAAAAATTTCAGGTTTTCTTTCTATTGGTTGTGAATCTACCTCTTTGTCGAAAACCACTGAATGAATCATTATCTGTCTTAAAGTTGTAAAGATTATGGCAGTTATATTATATCCATCTTTCGCAAACTCCTTCCATTGTCTGAGTCACTTTCCGTTCTTGTCTTCTACGCCAGTAGGTCTTGCCATCCGGGTTTCTGTTAGTTGTGTTTTCCACTGGATATGCCTTTCTATTCTTGTTTTTATTGATATTATCTTCAATTTTAATTCAATCAACTTTTGCTTAAGTTTGTACTTTTAGGCTTTCTGTTAGCCACTTTGTACATGGTGCTTTAGATGACATTTCGTTATCTCAGTTTTCTTCATTTGTCGCATTGTTACAAAGCTTCAGGTGTTATGCAAGGTTTCTATATTCTAAAGTTTCTTGCTAAGGGTCTTCTTCACTCTTTAGATATATAAAAACTAATTTTTCATTTAATTTTGTAGAGAAAGATGTCAAAATTTCCAGGTATACAATAGGCCTGACTTTTTGAACATTTTTATTGAACATACAGTATGTCCGGAAATACCTGCTTCATGCATGGTGGCAATTGAAGTAAAATTTGCTCCCCTCGTAAGAAATATTTTTGTGAATTTCATTGTAGAGTATTTGTTTCTATATAACACGTGTCCACAAATGTTTCCCTTCATGGTCAAAATTTCAAATGAAGTGTTTAAAAATAAAGCTGACATCTGCTTTGTGCGGTGCATACTGTATTTACGATAGCCTCAGTGAAAGGTTACTCATTGACGCAGATTACCGATGGTTTCCACTACTCACCAAGTCCGGCGTCTCGTCGTCGTCAAGTCACGTTGCACGAACTCCTGCTGGTGTGGCCCTGACGAGTCTTCACCCTTCGTACCGGCTCTTCGCTCTTCAGAGATTTCCCGGCGTCTACTGAGCGCAATTTTGTATGCACCTACCTATTTGTACCAATCCATGACCACTGAAAAGTGTGCTCACCATATGTATCCAACATCTACAGTAATTGACTTTGGCAACATTCCCTTACCTTATCCATCCAACGTGACCAGCAAGACGAATACAGTGAATTCATTGATGGATGAGCTGTCTGAGTTTTACAAGAACATCCGAATTCTCGACTGTCCCCAATGATACCTCCTACGTCCAATATGATGAACGGGTTGGCACAGAACTCTCATATATAAGCCGCATGTAGTCGATGTATTGGTGTCTGTTTATCGGATGACGTAATTGAGTAGTTCCTAAAACACTATTACAGAGTCTTTTTATGTGCGGCGTATCCACTCCTAAATGTTTTAAATTCAATCACCTATATCAGCTGTGTATACATTTTTTCGAAATACTCGACTCTGCCATGCCTGGCTTACTTACGTACCTCTACCCCACATCTGGCAACGACGCGGTGAAGTTTTTTCCTCATTCTATATACTACTCGTTACCTTCAACTACTGATAATGACCATGATTGCCATAGTTTCCATGAGCATTTGAAAAGTAAGTGATACTCGCCAATCCCGAAAGCGCCATTTAATTGCTTGTAGAACCAGTCGTACACCTTAAGTTGTCTTCCACCAACTTCAACGTATATATCATTTCACATTCAGCAATGGAAACCTCAAGCAGATCTGACGGTATTTTGTATTTTTCTCGAGCCACATGTTTTTATATAAGCGATGGTGCCACGCTGTTTTTAGATCAACTATATATAAAACCGGAACTAGCGTTATCAAACTTAGAATAAGAATCACACTCTTTGGCCAATAAAAACGCGTTCTTGTTGGAAAAAAACTAGGGCGGTATTTTATTAAAAAGAGAGTGACCCGACGTCCACAGATTTGTTAAATGTATTTTAAGACGAATTATAATGAGGTAGATATTTTGCAGGTTATATTGTAACTGTAATTGTAAATCTACTATTTTGCATACGTTTTCTTTTTACTGCTGCGAGACGTATAATTACTAACATCTCGTAGAATTCGGTTCAATAAGACAATTAACATAGTGCAAGTCGTCTTAAAGAGGAGTGTGATGGCTGTCTGCTCACGCCTATATATAATTTGTTTTACGGGACAAAATTAGCGATTCTTCCATACTATTTGCTACTTTACCATTTTTACATTCACTTCTTTTTAACTTGTATGCCGTTGTGTGTCCTGTTTGAATTTATCACTGAAGTAGCATCTTCCCACAACAACAAAATCGCACTTCTAGTTTAAAGCGAGGACACTTCTTTGCGACTGCCAGCCAGTCAATCCTCGATCTTCCAACTTTAATCGCGTCCAAACGAAGTCTTTTGCATGGATTCCCCCGAATTTGGTTGGCGCTGAAAAGGCGCCCCGCTATCCTCTTGACAATCCGCCCATTATTCCCCTTCAGTAAAGCGCACAGTCATTTAGTCCAAAAGAGATCCTGACTGGCACACAGTTGTCGTAGATCGAGACTGAGCACTTCTGAGAACAAAATAAATTACTGTGCCACTAGAGTACGTAAGAACACAAATCCAGCCCTCAAGACAATATCAAGCGTTTGGGTTAGTCGATATATCTTCCCCATACCCTCCGACTCTATTCACCCATTCGACCGATTTTTTCGACTGAATATTTTTATTAGATCTAAAAATAAAACCTATCTCACACTGAAAAAAGTTCAAAAAGAGAAAATGAGTTTAGCGTCCTATGCTGCGCTCCCCACTCAGAACAGCTTGTTGCACAAGTGTTACCGCTGCGTCTACTCGTCATCATTAGGTTGATGAGGAATAAGAACGGATTGAGTGTATTCTCGTTCAAACGCTCGACCTTCTTTTAATTCATTAGTTGCAATCGAGGAGCCGACTAAGGGCTAGGCGATACGAGTTGGTTAGCCGGATTTTAATTCGCCAATCCTCAAACAATGCAGCGCGAATCAAGTCAAAGGAGACAACAGACACACAGACAGAACTGGCTGGCACGTTTGGGAGAGTAACCCGATAAATTGACTGATTAACAATTGCATACTGCAATGAACACACAACATCATGCCATAAAAGGACTTCTTTTCGCATTTCGAGTGGACAGAGTTATTATCCTACTCAAATTTTATCGAGGGTAGTGTTACAGTAGTGTTGGACTTCACCAAATCTATAGAACGACTCAAAATGCATACAACTTCGCATATCAATGTTAAACCGAAACGAAGATCTTCGAAAGGTACCGGGAAGACAGTCGATATCAGCCAGTTACCTCCAGAAATTTTGGTAAGTTTAGACAAATCAATGTATTTTGCTATGCATCTGTAGAATATTGTCTTCTATTAAACAAAGAAAATCCGCTACTTATATGCTGACAGTCGATGACACAGAGACCGACCGGGCAAGGGACACTCTGTGTTTTTTCAGTCTGAACCAAAATCATATTAAGTAACTACACAGTAGTAAAAATTACGTTTTAAAAATTTGTTGCCTCTATAGCAAGATACAATTTGTTAAGTCTTCTTCTTCTTTGAGTGTTATCTCCTTTCCAGAAGGTTGACTACCATTGATCGTCACACCCTTCGGTCCTACGCCGCCCGTACAGCATCTTTGTATGTAATGCTCGTCCACTCCGTTATCCCATGTTCTTCTCTGCCGACCTATTCGCTTCTTGCCATTGATTTTTTTCTTCTTCTAGCAACTGTCTCTGACGACCTGTCCAAAATACTTTATCTTCTTTTTCATCATTTTCTTCAATAGAGATATCTGTCCGCTCCCGCCATTTTAGCTTTACTTTATAAGATAGTCTAAACATTCCTCTGTACATTCACATTTT
The DNA here is from genome assembly GCA_032274565.1 of Nematoplana nigrocapitula. Lineage (NCBI taxonomy): Eukaryota > Metazoa > Platyhelminthes > Proseriata > Nematoplanidae > Nematoplana > Nematoplana nigrocapitula. The sequence continues at coordinate 10,878 of JAUYWV010119515.1, forward strand.
GATCTTATCCATCATCTCATTATTTGTAACGTCCATGACTCAGATGCATGTAGTAATGTGGAAATGGTATAACAGTCTAGCATTCTCTTTCTAAGTCGCAAACTAAGGGTCCTTGAAGTTAGTACATCTCTCATCTTGATAAAATTGCTTCTCGCTATTTCTATTCTCGTCCTCACTTCACTGTCACTTTTACCATCATCAGTTATCAATTGTCCTAGTAATAAGTATTTGAACTTCTCTACCTAATCGACTAACAGTTGCAATCCATAAAAGATTTGTTTTTAAATAAACGTTATTTTTACTCGTTATAAGCATAGAAGAATCGTCAATCAAATGCGAGGGGTATCCAAATATGGTAACTATAGAAAAGTTCGTTGAACAGCTGTCAGTTGAAAGGTCTATTTTCAATTTAATATAGAGTTTAGTAGGTCTACAATCACCAATACTCTGATGTACAGCACCTTATTTCGTCGGGAAGCTGCAATGCGAATGAATGTATTAATTAAAAGAGGTATATTATAGTGGGTTTGCTTTTATTGAGAATTATATTCGTAATTAAGTTCACGCTGAGTAATGAATTTATTCAGGAAAAGAAATAATAGACATTAATTAATCCTTATTTACGTCGTAATTACATTTACATATACTGTACATATGCAAGGAGACAAAGGCAGACAGTACTGATCGGGTTGACCCTTACATAATAAAAATGCATGCATTAATAGGATTAAAATAAATTCAATAATATTTAAGATACAGTACATTGACAATATTAACGTATACAATATTGGTAACACATACATAGTTGCAGATAAAGAAAGTAAAACTACAGTGTAAAAATTTATTGAAAATTAATAATTAAAACTTGAGCTTTCGAGCGACGGTTGCGCTCATAATCATGAGAGAAAAACTCATCCCCTCTTTCATTGGCAATAAACCTTTCCTTTGGCTCAGATATATTGATGATGTTCTTGCCGCTGTCGAT
>JAUYWV010119526.1:0-11862 GCA_032274565.1 Nematoplana nigrocapitula
TTGCCCGGTTGCTGGGTCTCGGCGGTCCTGCGCCGCCCCCCCCCCATCCTCCGGAAGGGGCCGGGTAACACAAACAACAAAGTAGCAGGTTCGAGTCCCGGTTCATCCAGAATTAAATTTCACACGTTCTTCGCTGACAGCTGTGTTAGTGGAGTGTTGTTTAGCGGCCCGAGAGGGTTCAGTTGGTCTGATACTAGATCTTTCAGATGGCTCTGGGAACCAGTGAGGCAGAAGATGCCCTAGTCGTAATTGCTAGAAGAAAGTATATTGTACTAGTATACGCCTACACTACTAATGAGTAGTCATTCTCCTGAGTAGTTCTATACTGTGTGTGTGTGTGGGGGGGGGTCTTCAAAATAGAAAATACATCTGTGTGTTGGCTCTCACTGGGTGTCAGTATTCGTGCAATTGCCGCCGTGTTCTTCTGGCAAAAGAAAGGTTCGTTTTTGTCTGTTGTTGCGCAGCGGTGAATAGCATACCTGGGATCGAGATACCCTACAAAAAGAATGTGTGGTACGAGGATCTGCGCAATGTGGCAACAGTGACGAAAGTTCTCGACAAGTTACCCCAAAACAGAACTATCATACTGAAACGTGGATCGGGTTATGAGGTATGTCACTGATTGAAATTTTAATTAGCAAATCTACTTGGGTATTTGTGTGTTTCATTCTTTCGCTTGTATTAGGTGAAGCTGGAGTTCCTTGGCAATCTCAATCTGGCCCCAATCCTACAGCCGGTGGACCACTCGGCAGCCAATGACAATTCGCGTTTCACTCCAGCTCCAGGCAATATCACCCTCAGGGAACTCTGCCCCTATCCCTTCCCGCGCTACTACACTCTCAGTATGCGAGCTCACGAGGTAATGCGAGTGAGGTGGATTGATGTGCAGTAGGGCACGTACGTACACATTTAGGCCATGTTTTAAGATGCGTCCTCGTATCTCTATAAAAGGATCTCTGTCTGGTCGTCACGCTTATGGTCAGTGTTTTGGTTTCTGCAACCAATCAGAATAGCCTGTCCTAAATGCTATTATTGATTTTCGTCGCGCGGCGTCGTAGAAAAGTCTGGTTTTGGTGTGCATAAGCTTTTAAGTAGAAGATTGCGGGTTCGAGACCCGCCGTGAGTTAATTTTTTATTTTGTGTTGGACTGCATTTTTTATATTTTTCAGCTAATAATAATTTTGAAATTTGATGCGGAAATATTTCTATTTTTAATAAGTGGTATATTTTTACTAGGTGTCAATTCTGATAGAATTTCCATTTTTATTTTCGCATGATATTTCACTACTCTTGGTAGTAGTATAATATGTACAGGAAATCTATATATCCGGAAATTTTGAGGTGATTTTTTCGCTTCCGCGTAGCCATAGTGCCCTGGAAATTTTTTTCCGGAAATTATTTGGAACCCTGTTAGATTCCCTGTATGTAGCGATGCTAATATTGTATTTTACGGCTGGATTCCTAAACTTTGTATGAACAATTAAAGCGTTGTGTGCGCGTGTGCAGAACGTGACCAGCGAGGCCGTTCGCGTGACCACCCTGCCCGGCTACCGGCCCTCTCTATCGAGTTGCCAGAGCTATAAGCAGCACGGCAGTTTCCCACCGCCCTGGGGATCCAGAGGGGCCGACTTCGGCGTGGTCTCGTGCGTGGTGCCCGGCAAACTGCCCGCCCTCTTCGGCACCCATTGGAACGCCAGACTGGAGCGATCTGCCGGGGTCTACTACGAGGAAAAGAAGGAGTAATACATTGTCTGTTGTTGTGCCAGCGGCAAAATGTTGATTGTTGTTCGGTAATGTTGTTGAATGGTCGACTGTACCGAAGTTGTAATCTATAGCAATCTGGAAATCAGTCCTGCAGTTGCTTGAGTTCTCTTAAGTACTTTTTTCCATCATGGACTAGCGGCGATACCCGGCTCCGCTCGGGGGATACATAGCGCGATAAAATATCAGGAAACAACCAAATTTTCAAGAAGAATTATTTTGAGAAATACTTTCTTTGGATCAAATCAGGGTCAACCCAAGGGAGCTGGGCTAATGGGCCTAAAACCTGCCTAGTCATAAATAAACCACAGTATAAGTGCCCCCTTTAAATGTAACCAATTTTACTTATACATTCCGAAGTATATTACTCGAAAAATTTATTAGTAGTAAAATGAAACCGTAGGGTGTTTTTTAAAAATATCGCATGTTTTTACCTGGTTGTGTAAATGCATTTTTTCATTTTTATTAATTATTTTATAATAGGAAGAAAACTTAAAATTATTGAAAACCAGGTACAAATATTCGCAGGAACCTGCTGATTCCCTATCTGCCCTTAGTTTTGCTCTGGGATCAACCTCTCACGAGACACACAGACAGGCAACTCTACTTTATTTATATATAAATGCAATCATCTCGCGTCTAAGTCTAGAGGGAGATTTAAATTTTCAACATCCACGTTTATGAAAGGCGGTAGAATAGATGTGAACATTTTAAAGAAGAACCTAATACACCAACGACAACCTCGTCACATGTGCAGCTGTTTCCCGAACTTTGTCGATTCCACGTTTGTCCTACATTAGGTCATTTGACATAAACATAAACATACCGTCACCATCTGAAGAGCCTAGAATGTTTCCACCAGCGGAGTCTGGGAAATATCATTAACTTCGGGTGACAACTACATTCTCAGGAAAGCTGCAAGGGTGTCCTAAAAAAGACAGTCTCAAGGCTTGTAACATCGACCACCTGTTCCACATGTGCAAAGACCTGTGCCTCACGTCTTGACCTGTACAGCCACCAGCAGTCATCTTTGAAATCGAGGGTTCGCCACGATGACGAAAAGGTCATTTAAGGAGAAATGGGGTGGTTCGTTTTCAAGAAGATTGTAATTTCAGCAATCTTAGACTGGCGACTTGTGATAATCTGTATATTGTTTCCAAGCTTGGACGTAACGGCATTTGTGTCTGTAGATATGTTTGTATTCTCTCATAATTTCCTCAGCAGAGCGTAAAGGTCCTTTGTATCAATCTTGACACGTATCCACTAACAAATACTGGTCAGAAGTATCCGTAAACTGCCTTTGAGATTCTGGCTTTAAAATTATAATTTATAAACTTTATCTATAGTCTGTAATAGCATAATTGTAAATCCACTTCAGTTGTTTCATATAAATGGAATTAGCCGATTTTAAGTAATGGCTTGTTAATTTTGTTTGTTTGTTTATAGTTTTAGTAGGAAAACTTACATTGTTGTCGCTGCTTCTAACACGGACCAGGTGCGCTCTGATGAAGCGGAGTTGCGAGGAATGCCTGCTGCAGTGCGCGGAGGTCCAGAAGAGGAACGACCTTACTTGCAAGCCGAGCAAGGCGGACCAGGACAACGGGCGCAGTCCGCGCATTGAGACCTGTTTCGATTGCTGCGCCAAGGACAACTGTACGGAGAAATGCAACGCCTATGCCTCCAGTCAGTGCGTGCCCCACGTCTGTATGCAGGGTGAGATTTGTATCTCAATTAGTACTACTGTTCATACTACTATAATTAGTGATTGTGTGGTTTTATTCGTTACAATTCTTTTGCTCCAATTCAGGTCCTCGTTTGGACTTCCGTCTCGAACCCGAATGGGAGAACGACAAGTTCCAGTGTCACATGACCGTGCGGCAGTCAAGCCCGGTGTTCGACATTCGCTGGACCTTGCTACGCGACGGTCGGCCGCTGACCCAGGAACGCTACAAGACCAGTCTGGTGGCGCCGCGGGGAGAGGGTTGGCGGGCGACTCTGAGTCGTGTGTACAAGGGTCTGCTGCACACGAGCTACACCTCCGGGCTGGACCGGCTGCCCGAGGTGATTGCCGGCGATTCCGTACAGCAGAAGGGCTACCGGTGGACCGACCAGGTAGGTCGGTTTGTATATAGAAAGCTGTTCAGGGGGTTTTGATCATTATCTGTAGTAATTGTGTCTTCAACCACCCCAAATAATTTGGTCAGAAAACGCGATACGTTTTGAGGTAGACGCAATTTTTTTGTACAGATAAATGCGTGAATATTATTATACTGTTATATATGATATTTCTCATGAACCACAAGCTTAGTATACGTATAACGGTATTGTACACAGTAACACTGGTCATTATTTCAATCTGTAAGGTAGAATTCAGTAAAACTAAATTTTTGATGTTAAAGTTTATTTAAGCATCCATAAACAATCATAACAATAATTCAGAAAACAAGAATAAACGGCATAAAAGGTGAGAAATTTGATCTATTTTTTGTCAGTATTTATGTTGATCGTAACACCAGTGCATTTATTAAAAGTCATGTGAGGCACAATACCGTGATTGGTAGATTTAGGATAATAAGCATTTTCGACTGTATCCATCCATTCGAAAACTTCGCTGTCGAGAATATTTAGATCATTATAAGGGTCTTCTACTTCCGAATGCTGAATTATTTACTTTTGTGCCATATCAGAAATATGGTCTGACATAGAAGCAAATTTATTTTCTTCTAATCTCTTATAGATTCCCAAAGGCAAAGCGGAGATAGATCTGTGTTCAGATATCGCTTTTACTTTATTTTCTGTAAACTTTTGAGCCAAAACTGGGATAGAAGTAACCCTTATCGAGTGGTTCGTGTATATTTTCTATAATTGACAAAATTTGCTGATCTTTTCGTTGAGCACAAATGTCGTGATAGCCCAAACCGCACTGCATTTACTGTTGTGGTCTTCATTTTTTATTCATCCTTTTTACGCAAATTGGCATAAAACGCTCAAGTATCTCGTCTAAATATTGGTAATCGTCATAACTTTCATTGTGGATGTTTTCGGTGTTCAAAAATTGTTAAACATTCATAATGCATGATGATCGGCTCTTTTGGTATTTTTCGATGTTAAATTTTCTAGCAACCGTAGCCTTTCTTTTTCGTGTGACTGTATTATCACTTGTATCAGCCATTTTTGTCAAAACTAATGTATAACGCTACCATTGGCAATAATTCAAATTTTGTAATTCATTAGATTTCATACAACGCTAATCTATATAGAAAACAACTTAGATCAGCGTACAATAAATGTTTTTTTTTGTTGTTTTTTTTTATAATAATATTGTTTGAGAGATATTGTTTAAGTCAAGTAATTATTTATGTACGTACCCATATAACTTGAAATAATTCCAGAATTAACACAGCAGAAAAAAGTTGACTGATCTGAACAAGAATACACAACTAAAAGAATGAGAGAGATTCAGACTATATCCATTGGAAGAACAACGAAAGATGGTTAAAGTGTAAGAAAAGCATTGAAAAAAGTGAATGAGCACGATGTTCACTTGAATCACTTGTTGAGAGAGAAGGAAGCAATGGAAGCAAAGGAAAGAGATATTTTGAACCAACTTGTCAATAATTTATTGAAGAGAGAAGTAGAGGACTCTCAAGTCTTTTTGTTCTTACAAAATTCCAAATAAATAATGTCTGTCATAACACATTTCATATTATGTCTATATAATGTATATTAAAATCTGGGATTTCTTTTCGCTTTAATTATATTTTAGAATTCATGTTTCGGTAATTAAATAGGCTATTGTTCAGACGCGTATTAAATTTAATCTATCTATTAACCTCAAAAGGAAGCCAAACCATATGTCTGATTTTTAATTTTATTAATAAATTGATTTTTACTTATTTAACTTTGGCGGAAAACCGATCAAAAATCATATCAGGACACTGCATCCGTTTTCCATCCTCGCGTCCTACCTCCAACACATTTTCTCTTTCTCGTTCTCAACGCACTGCGACCATTCCCTCTCATTCTCGACTCGTTGCATCTCCAACCTTGGCCTCACTCTTCATCTTCTCCAGATTGGCTGTTTCAGGAAGGCCTTCCTCACAGTGCTGGCAGATGTTGTTGTAGTTGTTGTGATCCCCCTGATGTCGTCCGCTTCTGAACAAAGCTCTCGCTCACACGAAGTTACTCGACGATTCTGGCCTTATTTTTGTTTTTAATTCTTGTGGATGAGGTCAGTTGGTTGTCAACCGCTGCCATCCCGGTGCTAGCCAAGAGTAGATGAGGAGGTGTTCTTCGGCTCCCTATAGCATTCTCGGATAGATTTTCTATCCTTCTGCCACCTACTTCCATCTCATCGTCCGTGCTCCCCTCTTCTTGGCTTTTCTGTGTCGAGTCTCCCCAAGGCATTCACCGAAGCGTTTGCTGGCAACCGTTTATAATATTAAAAATCGAGTTTTCAATACTAACTGTCGGTTTGAAACAATCTAATATCGATGCATATCTTCATGGCGTATTGTTTACAGTTATATATACAGTATAGATAAGAAGAGTTTATTTGTGTGTTATCAGCAGGTAAGGAAACGTTTTGCAGGTCTTTTCTCACCCATGGTGTCAAGTATAAACTGCTCATAAAGCATGTTCGATATTATATTTTATTATAATACAGTATATACTGTACTGTATCACTGCTTGTACAGCCTGCGTTATATATCGCTGAGCTTACTTTTTTAGTGTGAATCATCATTTATCTGCAAGACCCAGTAGGGTCACCCCACCCCCCTAGAAGGACTATTGATAGCATTCCCATGTGTTCCAGGTGTCTCCCCTGTTAGCCGGGATAAGCAACGGTGCAAATCGGGTGCGGGTATGGCCCAGATCCCCAATGGCAGTCAACAGTGGTCTGTGGGCTCGCCTGACCGGCTCCGACTGTCGGCAGGCGGACGCCTTGCTCGACAAGTTGAATGAGGACGGCAACGTCCTACCTTACACTTCCATGGGTGGAATCAGCGTGAGTGAACAAACAGGCGACTTAGTATAGTTAGTGCTTATTTTGAGTTTGACAACAATTTGCGATCAGTCTTCCTTTCAACCGGTAATAAGAAATATAAATCTTGAAAATCAATACAGAATTATTTCCATTTTAGATAACTAGTATATTATTGAGTGTTTGTGTTTTTAGGCTGACAATTAAAAATATTCCATTTTAATTTATCACACTTTTATTACACTACTTGTAGCAATGCTGAAAAATATTAAACGCGCCCGCTAGCTCGTAATGTAAACAAAATCAATAAATGTTCAAATCGAATGCTCTCACCATTTCAGATCGCTTATGAAGAACAAGTATAAAATAACGTCAAGATTTTATAGTCAGCGCTCTGCGTGGGTGTTTCATTGCGCGGGCTCGAGACATTCGTGCACTATCTGTTTGATGACGGGCAGTTTGTTGTGTGAGAACAATTTAAAACGAGTGATTCTTCGTTATTAATGATCGATTGTTCTGGATTTCTGCAATATGTTTTATGGTTAAGTTTTACAGAAATGTGGCTAATTTTGTTCGAATTAGTAATGGAAATTTGGAGATTTTGCGTCTAATGTGTTAGTACAAATCGATCAATAATAGGAAATGCAATATGACTGTCTGTGGTCAGTGGTGATTTCACTGCGACGTGAGGTGTTCTTTATCTCCACAAAATTTCATTAAGATTGCATATCAAGAACAGGTATAAAAGGGACGTATAGTTTTGGTAGTCTCAAAAGGTCCTAGAACGAAACCTGTGTCACCCATACGGATGCAAATAACAAATCATATAGTGCATGCCCTGCCCTCCGATTGATGGTCTAGGAGGAGATAGCGAACACAGAGACAGACAAACAATTAATTTTAGGAAGCTCTCCGTGTTACCATATTCTGAGAATAATTTACGGCCATATTTCTAAACTTGGTATGAACAATTGAAGCATCCTCTCATCTCTATGAGAGGGTTTGTCTGTCGGTTTGTCTCGAGACGAAAGGAAGGAGGGGACGAGAACGCATCAGTGAACTTACTGGACCTTTGCTTTCTGCATAATTTGCCTAACTATTCGTGTAGTTTCTTGACTATGCAGTGCCTCAGAAATTCCAGGTGTAAATCCTCCTCTAATCCAGGTCATTATCAGCTTATTTAATTTGCCATCTTGGCTGTCCATCCTTGTCCACTATTCTACGGCTGTATCTATATATTTGCTTTACCATTCATTCATCCATCTGGTGTGATATTGTTTCGACGGTGTCATTCGATGAAGCTGAACAATGCAATCTATATTCATCACTGGCTGTTGTAAAACTGTATTGGAATTACTTCCTTTCGTTTACCAGCAGTACACATTCTGTAAATATTTCCCCCTATTTTTTTCAGGTGGATCGCATTGGCAATCACATGTACAGGGTTATCCATGATCGAAATCGTCCGTGGGTAAGTCACTTGTATATTCTCTAGTTTAATTCGAATGCTTTTGACCCCAAATGTCATACTGCTTTACTGTTTTAACATTGACTCGTCGTATGTAGTGATGTTCTTTTGAGCCACGAAGCTAAAATCACTGAAAGAATGACAATTTTAATGATGCTTCCTCATTGAAATTGTAATTAGATTGATCTTCATGCTATGATAGAATCTCCAAATAAAACTCCGGGTGAAAGTTCAAGAGACAGCGGGCGAGAGTCGGGTTAGAAGGAGATGTTGAGATACTTCTGTAGAGATGAAGAAAACGTGTGGAAGAAAAACGGAATGATAGAGTGAAAAGAGAAAAAAATATTTGGAGGAAAGAAGGTGGTCGGAGAGACAAAAGAGGGAGACTGTGAAAAGTCACCAGCAGCAGTGGTGAAACGTGGTGCACAGCGCCTGCACAGGTGTAAAGTGTGCTCCGATCATGGTGCGGTTATCAGACAGCAGGCTGACACTCAAAGATCACGGTCGCGGTCTCCTATTCGCAGATTGACTTCTCAAATAATATCTGTCTGATAAGTGTCATTTATTGAACCGTAGTGATGCTAAATGGCCGAGAGATGCGCTTTCGAAGTTTGTCATCCATCGTATCAGGTGTCCCACGAAGTTTAATTACAGACCCCGTTCTGCATTTCCTGAGACCTCCTATGGGTTCTCTTTTTCGCTCATCTTTCATCTCTCTTCTCGCTCTCTTGTTCCTCCGAAAAGTCGGGGCTCACGCGTCCCCTGCATCTATTTGATTGGTCTCACCTAGTGTCTCATTCCTCCTGTAAATGTTACTGTGTTTCCTGTAAACGATGGATCTTACAACGTGAGCAGGTAAATTTCACCATTCCGGCGAGCGCGTCAGTCCTGGGAACCGTGTTCCGCCCGGTCTCTGTCGAACGGAGGTCCTATCTGCGTGCCGGGCTGGCCCTATCGAAGACGAACGCCGACAGCCGCGGTCCGATGTGGGTCGTCGAGGTGACCGGTCTGGTGGCTGATTTCCCGGGCCTCTTCCGCCTCCAGCTGTGGGAGAATCGCACCGAGAATCAGCTCAGGCGAAAACCCCTTCTCGACTACGAAATCGGCGTGTTCGAGGAGAAGAAGTTTCAGGTAGGAGTCGCACCTTTCTGTCTCTCTCTCTGTTTGGCTCCATGCAGCCGCCTTCTCGTGGCGGCAGGCAAAATGCAGCATAGCCTGGGAACTCCTACAGTTTGGCACCATATACCTGAGTTTGAAAAGGTCCATTGCGTTTACTTCGACTGTCCGCGCATTCCATCCAACACAACGCGGCTGCCTGTACACGCGCAATCGTACGATGTCGAGGGGTTTGACTCCTGCCGCACGATGGTGGTAGGACTGACGGTTGCTGGTGTGAGATGCCTGAATTGTTGTGACTTTGGGCGTCTCTGGGTGGAACCATTGACTTATATAGCGACTCCAGCGTAAAGTTTCGAAACATGTTGCGTCTTACTCTGTTTGGTTGTTTGTTTGGTTCTATCACACCGTGCGGGCCCCCATCAAGGACCATAAACGACCGCCGACGACAGCCGTTTTACTTCAAGTGTTCTGGTCTGGATAGCTCAAGCGCGAGCGGCCGGGTCAAGCAGCTTTCGCCGCCCACTGAAGTGACTCACACCGCTTAAGAGAATAGAATAGAATAGAGATTTTTCGAATGCTGGAAATCTAAGGATTTGATTACAAAATGCACACTCAACCGAAAGGCATATAATAGAAAATTATGCCACACAAAAGGGGATTAAACAAAGTACTTAGCTCCATAAGGAATAAGACTATTAGCAAAACGGGATGACCTACACGTGATGCGAAAGTGACGTCTGTTCCTTAACACAAAAGGGGCCACAGCACGACGGTAAGGATAAATAAGATTGGAGATACGGTTCCCCTACACCATAGAGGCAAAGAACTTCGCAGAGAGGTGATCACGACGCACCTCAAGAGACTGAATGCGAAGCACAGACAACGCCTCAACGTAAGAGTAGTCAGGACAGAGAATACGGAGGACTCTTCTCTGGATCGCCTCTATTGCATTGTGTTCCCTTCTCGTCAAAGAGAGTCATCTCTCATTCTTTCTTTTCCTTCTCCCCTCTTCTGTCTTTCCTTTTCTCTCTATTTTTTCCATATTTCCTCCGGGAGGTCGAAGTGTTGACGCGTATACTCGACCTGGGAATATTACAACATATCTCTCCTACATCTCGCCACAAAATCTTCCCCGCTTTCTCCTCTCATCGTAGTATCCCAGCCTAAGTAGTGGAATGATGTAATTGACTGACCGGTTCCTGTGTTGTGCCACCCCCTCCCCCAAATCTCCATAGATTCGTCTTCTGGTGCCCGCGCCCGCCGGTGATCCAGACTACCGTAAATCCTTTGTGGTTCGCATTCTGGACACCAAGGGGCAACTCGATGTGATTGTTGAACGCGAAATTCAACCTCCCGCCAAAATGGCGCTGCTTAGACAATTCCAAAGAAATGCCGAAGGTATGTTTTGTTTTGTGCTTGTGTGTTGAGTAAATCTCGACAGGGGTGAACTGGATAGCACGAATAGGGAATGTCTTCTTTTAGGGAGAATGTCTCTGACTGTATTAAAGTATTCTGTATAACTGATACACCAAGTCACAAAATACCAGAACGCGACCGCGTCAAATCTGTAAAGCTATTGCCTGTGGTTCGGTTCGTAGAGTGAATCGACTGTAAAGCCGAGAGGATTGTCCAGCCTGAGGCCAAGCTTGTGAAGATACGTTTATTTTATATGCACCAATGTCATTTTCTGAATACTCACCGTTTCTCAGTTTCTTAGATACGCACGACTGGATCATCGAATATCATTCACTGAACTGACTACCAGTATACATACATGTTTAGCCCATTCAGTCATGCTGAGTAGATGTAGTAGGTTAAGTCTGATGGGACTATATAATATCGATCATTTTCTTGAGTTGTTCTACTCTTCCTCGTGTCGTCCAGTTTCCCAACCGGATATCTTTCCCGATTCGTCCATGCTGGAAGAGAAATCGAGTCTACGAGAGACGAAAAGCCTGAGCATCCATCCAATCATCTTCTGGCCGGTGGTGTGCGGCTGTGCTTTCCTACTTGTCCTACTCTTTATTGGACATATAACCCAGTCAGGTGATCCGAACTGGTCAAATGTTGTTTTGTTGTAATTCCCAGTCGAGGAGACGCGTCAGAATGAGAGAATGGAAAGAGAAAGAGAAAAATAAGACAAGAGAAAGAGAAGCGGGGAAGAGGCAAAGAGGAGTGAAAAGCGAGGGGGAAGAGGCAGAGAAGAGGGAAAAGAGAGGGGGAAGAGGCAGAGATGAATGAAAAGAGGGGGGCAGAGGCAGAGAGGAGTGAAAAGAGAGGGGGAAGAGGTAGAGAGGAGAGAATGGAGAAAAAGGCATAGAGGAGAGTGGGGAAGAGGCAGAAAGTAGTGAGTGGAAAGCGGCATAAATGAGTGAGAAGAGAGGGGGGAAGAGGCAGAGAGGAGAGAGGGGGAAAAGAGGCAGAACAGAGTGAGAAGAGAGAGGAATAAAGGCAGTAAGGAGTGAGAAGAGACAGGGAGGAGCGAATGGTGAAAGAGGTAGAGATGAGAGGGGGAGAGGAAGAAAGTAGT
>JAUYWV010119537.1:0-11861 GCA_032274565.1 Nematoplana nigrocapitula
AATTTTTTACCCCCTCCCACACTGTATCACGCAGTCACAAATTTCTAAACCCTCTTCAGAAAAGACTTCACATTAAGTTCTACCTCCCCCTGTTATACACACAGCGATAATTTACAGCGTTTCATTATTCTAATGAATACAAATATATATGTAGTACCTACAGAAACATTCGCACAATTGTGAAATGAAAATGTAGCTAACAAATAGGTGTATGTATTGCATATGATTATTATTTTAAAAATCTATTCAGCAAGATAGATTTTAAACAATGTGCTTTAAACAGGAATATTTTGTCACGTCACAATTTTGGAACCCCCTCCATCACGCTTTCTCACAGATTTATCAACCCCCTATCCAGCGAGATGTTATTTTGGGACAGCCCCTAAAAGTCTCTGGTTATAACCTTAAAAATTGCGATTTTACTTTGCGCAAACGTTAATTATGACCTTGAAATTGGTGATTTGAAAGCCTTGAATTTTTTGGGGAGCCAATGGTGCGAACCCTGAGGATATATTGATAACCTGATAATCTTACTATTATCTAGAATCATCAACAATTAAAAAGGAACCGTGGTCCAAGGTCAGTCAGCAAAGAAAAAGTTATTGAAGAGGTGTACAAGTTTACTCCCCTTTAAAGATATTATTCAGGTCATTTATTATAGAAATATTTTTAATGGAATGGAATGGCTAAACATTCATTAAAGTAATTTGAGTTGCATTAGTAATATTGAGAGGGATCATCAGCATTTATAACCACTTTTTGGGGATGTGTATGAAGTAAGAAATGCTCATGTAGAAATTCACAGTACTATTTAAAAAAACTACAAATGAGCTAGCTGGCTGTACAAGGTTTGAAGAGAATTGGTCTGGCATAGGCAGGACTAGGCATGTAAAAGCTTACACTGTAGATATATTAGGTAACTATATAGTAGGCTGGCCAAAAAGTGAAATACTCTTAATATTAAAATAATGTCAAAGATGGAATTTGAAAAATCAGTAAAATTTTAATAAATTCGATATCTATAAATTATTGTATAAATTCATTATTTGCTGTTATTTTAACATTAAGTGTATGGCAACTTTTAGGACACCCTATTGAAATATGTCTGATATATTGAATATTTATATTAAATCATTTGATTAATTTGTTTCAGATGGTTTATATATCTAGATTTACGAAAGGCTGCTTGGCAGTCATTGGAGGATTTCTAATTCATTTTACATTAGGCACAGTTTACACATTTGGTGAGTTCTGCCCAGTTCTCAACACGTTCTTATTTCATTTTAGTACACTTTCAGTTAAATCTCTTTACTGGCACATTTTAGATATTTAAATAATAATAATAATTATAATTACCCAAGTATTTTGCTGTAATATTTAAAAAGTGACAATTTCAACAATAGTTAAAAATAAAACAATTACTAAATTGTTTTGTTGTGTTCAAAGAAAACGGTGTTATATTTGGTTGTAGAATTTGGTATAGGTTGATTGAAAATGTAATGTATATTATCTATTACCTCCTATATTTATTAAAATATTAGAATAATTATTCAATTCAAAGTTAAGTTCATGATTATAAATTTTGAATATAGGAATTTAATTTCAAGTTTTGGAGGTTGAATGTTTTGATTAAACTGTAAGACTGAATCACAGCAGCAAGAATGATTTAATATCTTTAGATGCACCCTTGCATCTCTTTAAAAGGGTCTGTCTATCTATCTATCTGTATGTCTAGCATGCTTATGTTGAAAATCTATTTTCTCAGTATTGGTTTCAGTTGTTTAAGAATGACATGGCCTAATGGATAAGGCATCATGTCAAAAGGCTGCAAAAGCAACCTGATCATCCACCAATAGATACGAGCAGGCTATGAAAGCTAAACTGAGTATTTACAGGTGCCTATAAGGGTTTAGTCAAGAAATTAAGCGGGAAAGTAGCGTAAGTTACCCTCTGAAGGTTGTTTGCTTTACACAATCGCCAACGCAAACCGAATTACAATCTTTTCAGAGATTCCAGAACTACAGTAGACCCGGCAAAAGACGTTTTTGAACAGTACTCCCTCTAAAACGGAAAATAAATATATGGTTTAAAATTATTTTGAATCATGTAGTCCCATGTTACAGCACTTAATAAGTTGATCGTTTTTATTCATTTTTCAATGTTGCGAAAAATCTGCCCTAGAGGAAAGGCGTACCATTGGTCAAGGTCTCCAGTTTTAAATTCTCAAAGGAGAACAATTCACAATTCTGACAATTCCTTGACTGACTATTTATATATTTTACAAAATGTAAAAAAATCTTAGCGTTTTTTGTTTTTTTGGGATTATGGGTTTTAAATGGGCTGTACCAAACACTGGATGTCAATTTGGAGAAACATTTATATTTAAAATAATTATTATGTTTAGATGCGTCCTCGTTTATTATTTTATTTTACACTACTTATAGTAGTATAGCATCAACAATTTTAAAACATTTGCGATTGGTTCTATTTCAAATTTGGTATGAAAAGGCAGGCAGGCATCTTCGCATCTCTTACGAGGTTGCGAAAGAGAAGAAATGGTCGAGGACGCATCATTGTTCTTACTGTTTCTAGTTTTATTCGTATTTGTTTATATGATCAGTGGAATATCACTGAGCTGAATCATCATGATGTGTATGGTGTTTATTTCACGTGCTTGCAGGCAACATCAATCCCTATTTCACTTCTTATCTGCGTATGTACAGCAAGTCTCCCAATGCGGACTATTCACAGTCCATCTGGGTGTTCGCCCTCTCCCTTTTTGGCCAGGGCAGCAGCATGGCCTACGGAGGAATTATTGAAAAGAAGATCGGGGCTAGATGGACTGTTCTACTCGGGGGATGGTTTATGAGGTAGGATAAATTGGGATACTGTCTGAATCAATTGCAAGCCAACTCGTCAACTTCTGTATGCATTTATTCACAATGTATTTCAAAGCTTTATCACTGTTATTAAAAGTAAATCATAGTTTTTAAGATATATTTTGTCATAGAGATCATCAAGAAATGTTATGTTTCGTCGCCGAATACAGCCCTAGTTGCGTACAACTCAAGAAGCAAAGAAGCGACTCTTAACCATTAAAATTATTTTTCGCATTTTAGTTGTCTAGTAGTGTTCCATTATATCAATTAATTAATATTATTGTTCACACAGATTTTGTGTATTGCCATACGTATTTGAAAGGTGGACTGTCACTGAAGCAGTTGAATTGAAAATCATAACTTTTGAAATGAAATGCTACTCAAGACTTTCTTTGAATCAACTGGATACAAACAAACGAACGAGTACAACGTGAACGAAGTGAACGAAGTGAGGACAGGGACAATTGAAAGGCATTCCTATTGGTGTACCAGCGGCCATTCAGGCTAAAGATTAAGGAATCAATGGTGATAAAGATGATGATTTTTATTTACAATCACCATATGACGACTAAAAGATCTTAAATGCTTAACGCTTAACAGTTTAAATTGGAAATATTTGGATGGTATGATTTGACACACTCCCAACACCTCGCTTTGTTTTAGTCTCGGAGTGTTAATCACCTACTTCACCGTCAAAGTTCACCTTGCAACTGTGGTTATTACTCTGGGCTACATGTTCGGAGTGGGAACGGGTATTGCCTATTCGGTTGCCATAGCCGCTGCTATGTCGGTAAGTATTTATTTTTTATTAACATACATTCTTATTAGTCCGGTATTCGGTTATTAAATTGATGAGCTATGCATCGCACAATTGCACCCAGGAGTCGCGGCGTTTGTTGTTAGAAAAAATCAGATGTTCACCTTTAAAAGTGACTGATGCAGAATCAATTGTATGGGTCCTGCAGAATCCCGGTATCACCTCATAATGCTGTTCTCCTGACGTCCTCTTGTTAGCTGGAACTTCGCTAACAACAGGGACTCTGAGATCCTGCAGTACTCTTCTTCTTCTTCTCCGGGTCGCACTGTTCCAGCTCCAATTCGGTGCGGATATGGCGGGGCTCTAACTATTGGAGGAGGTGGCCCAATCCTCGCAGGAGTCTCATGGTCTCATTCCCTGGGTCCGCTCTCCTCTCCTAACCATTTCTCTTGGAGCGCTGACGCGTCCCTCCACCGTAAATTATAACAACAACAACTCTGTCTATTACAACCGACATTGTTCCAATGGTGTTTGATTTCTGGATCAGGTGATCCTGATGATAACGCACAAGACACGCGTACTCGTATATACACGTATATTACCATATTCGTTCTTGCAGCAGTTATACAGTAGGAATATCACTTAAATTTTAAACAATGAGCCGGTGGAAAAGCGCCGTCTAAATCTGGCTATTTTTAATTTATCACTTATGTGGAGAGTTGGCGGCAGATCTTCGTCAACCGTTGTTGTTCGAGAGAGCGAGAGAGAGTATGAGTGTTCGTTTGTGTTGGGGAACTTTTGTCTTCCTTCTTCCCTGCTATCCGACTGGATACAGGCGATGTCTGCTGGTGGATGGATAGATTGGATGTAGGAGGAAAACGACGGCGCCGCTGTACTTCTCTCCCCCGACTCGCAGTCCTTGCTCACAGATCAATACCATTGGGTGGAGGGGAGTAGAGGCCATGTCTTCCTCCTTCTCGCCAGATGCTCCTTCCCACATCCGCATTAACTGGCCTTATATTGGCTTTCGTTAACTTCTGATCACCGAGGAAATGAGAGGAGTGAGTGGAGTGGAGGTGGATGTGATTATTATACCTGATATAGTAATATTGTCTTGCCTTATCCCTAAAGCTGGATTCACAATCAAATGTATGGCATACAAATGTTGCTATACATATGTTTGCCAAACAAAAATTATGATCACTAGTAGGATTACCCGTATACTTTGTCTGTAGCTCCGTTGCATCGTGTCTTGCTGATGATTGCTTACAGAATAATCAATCGACTCAGATTGCATGATTTAGCTATAATTTCTCGAATCAATGTTCAAGTTGCGTTTATGAATTATCATGAACGTATGAATTCTAATTCGATTAAGCTTTTAGCTCTAGTTAGATTATCGCTCATTGATTGGAGCTAGATTTCATTCAATCGATTCTACTCCATGATAGAGATAGCCATGCGGTACTTGTAGGTCTAAAGCTATGATGACATTGTACTTTGTAGGTTATTACCTGAGCTTCTCTGTAGCTCTCTCTTGACTTATTTAGATATTATGTAGGTCTAAATTGTATGCATAAACTGACAATTTAGGTCTGAATCCTGCTTCATTTTTGCATCTTTAAGGGCCTGTAGCTCCCAAACAAATTAATGTATCGCCATTATTTTTTAATAATCGAACTTGTCATAAAAAATATGCATTTTATATGTGAAAATTAGTAAAATCTTTGCAGCCAATATTGTAGAAATAATACAAAAACATGTTTTTTGTGAGTATTTCCTGCTGTGGGCCTCTCAATTAGAAATTTTGCATCTCGTGGCTATTTTTCCCATGTTACCCATTGGCGTAATATTTTTTTGTGTCATCAAGCATGCAAATCGGTCAACAGAGTTGGGAGATAAATACCGGTAAGACATATATACACACAGGCATTTATCTAATTATATAGATAGGATTCCCAATCAAAACTGTATGCCTACAAAATATTGATTTGTTAAATTAACGATGAATATTTTTATTAATAATTTTTTATAACGACAGTTTGCTACAAAGATGAATCCTACCAGAGCGCAAAGACGCAAGCAATATGAAACAAATGACAGGTGCCAGTTCGATCTGCTCTTGCAGCCTCTGGCTTCCAATTGTATTTTTACTATAAGCAAAATTATTGAACCTTAAAAAAGATGTGCCTTTGTTATTCAAACAATTCTACAATATATAGTTTTTCAGTCCTAATCAATAAAGCCTCATTGACGGAGAGTTAGTTCCTCATTTTTCCAAGTCACACATTTGATTCGACATTGGGTTGTGCTTCCAGGCAAGTATTACAGGGAAGAAGGTGCGAAATGATTTCACTTGGACTCATCTTGTGTTCCTTAATTTTGCCCGTGTTGTTTGGTGAACCCCAAACAGGATACCCATCATGCACTCAAACTTATACACAACTTGTGAACGAGAGGCGTATCGTCCTTCGGGCTGTATGAGGTAGATAGCCAATCGTATTTGAAGAAAATGCAATCTGGATTGAAACACAGCCAATACAACTTTTCAACCGCTTGGAACTGTTTAGAGAAGCACGATCAAGGAAAGGTTGAGAAAAATACTGAGAATGAGGAGACCATGCATTAGTAATAAAATGAACATATCTTGTGATCTACCGGTTTTCTTTTCATTGTAGTGGTTCCCTAAACACCGCGGCTTAGTGGCCGGTATCGTGGTAGCTGGATTTGGGGGAGGAGCTCTCGTATTCGACCAAGTTCAAACTGTCTTCATCAATCCACACAACTTGAAACCCAACACCACTGTTGGCAAGGACAAGTGAGTCAGTCCGAGTCCGTGATCGTTTCTGTCGAATAAAAAATCGACACTTTAACTTGATGATATGAAATATTTCTAATATTTTTTGTTTGTAAGTGTTACGAACTTCATTTAGTATGAATTTCAGATTCGGGTTTCTTCATCAGTTGCCTGTCATGTTTTTCTACACAAGTTTATCGTAGATGTCTTTAGAAGACAATTTTATATAGTTACAAAAACAAGTACTAGAATATATTGTGTTCAGTATCATGAATTATTATTTTCTTCTAAATCCTAGTTAAAGTCCGTTTGTTGTAGTAAATCCTGGGCAAATGGACCGCCTGGAGGTCACGACCTCTTCATCCCGTGTCTACCTCGTGGTTGGGAAGTGGCTATCCCAGCCACAAAAGAGGGCCGAGCTCGTCCCAAGAACTATAAGAGCCGGAAAGAGGGCCTGGAAGTTTGGAGTGTGTGGGAGATGCGAGGAGCCAGATGAGAAGGATCATTGGTTGATATGTCCGGGGAAAGAGAAGGGGAGTGTGGGATCTGTGGTTTGGCGAGGCTGGCAGACAAGCCGGCTGTGATGTGATGCACGGCCTCTCAGAGGAATCCGTACCGGTGAACTCGTATCTGAAGGGGCCCTGGTTCGCCTGACGAGATCCCACTGAACAACAACAACAACAACTAGGCTATCAGAAAAGGATTGGGAAATCCGACACTGACACGTGCAGACTCTGCGGGGAGAATCCCGAAAATACCCAACATATATCAGAGGAATGCCCGGCCACCTACAACCTAAGACAGAAGCACGAAATAAATGGTACTTACGATCTGGTCAACAAACCCACAAATGCGGCAGAGTTCTGGAAGGAAGTTAGGAAAAAGTTGAACAACAGTTGAACAACAACAACCACAGCATCGAGATCTCGAAGTTAGTGACAATTCACAGTTGCAGTTTTCCAACTACACATTCTCTGGATGCTCAAGTGACAATATTGTGATTGACAATTCTTTGTAGTGACTCTGGTGTTTGGCAACGTCAATTAATTGGTTTTATACCGGTTGTCAGTCTGCTGTTTCTGAGGGGAATACAAGATTGAACGGAGAAATATATAGCTCATAAATTAAAATCTTTTAACTTACATTACTTTACTTTGTGGTACTCATTTTTAACATAGCTCATGTATTTAGAAACGTAAGTAATAATGTACAATTTCTTGAAGTGTTTACATAGCACTATGAATGTCCCTAGCGAATTATTAATTGCAGCTAACACCCGCGTCAAATTGCAGCTGACATATACCACCCCTTGATGCCCTTCCACCCGCTACAAGTGTACCAGACGAATTCATTCCCACCGTTAAGGAGGTAGAAAAGCTAATCAAGTGGGTGAATGGTAGCAAAGCCTGTGGCCCTGACAACATCCAAAACTGTTTCTTCGAAATGTCGACAACCCACATTGTGGCACCACTGGCATAAATCGTCTCTGCTACCTTGCGCAGCGGCATCTGGTCAAAGCTCTCATTATGCGGTGATTTTTCTCCACCTCCGACTTAAAGACAGAGATCTGCGTCCTGTGACTTGTAAAACTTTGCCCACACTGCTTCACCATGTGCACCGGGCTGCTGACCTCGGTGAGTATTAAAATATTGTCCTCCTCGACTTCTCTAACGGTTTCGATCGAGTTGACGTTGGAATCGTTATCCACAGGCTCCTTAGCCTTGGATGTCCGGGGCAAGTTGTCGCATACTTTCTAAGCTCCCGCGATAAAATTGAAGACATCAGATCTTCATGGATTTCTGTTCACGCGGGAGTCCTACAAGGCATTCTTCTCAGTCCTATTTTATTCCTGGTCTTGATGAATGATCTAGAGTCCTTAGCGCAGTGATAAAATGCTTCGACGATCGATTCAGAGCTCTAGAAATTGTCAAACAACCAGAAGAACAGACTTTGCACGAGAGGCTGAACTCTGCCTGTGGTGAAACTCAATGGAATCAAAACTCAGGAACTCCGAGTAGAAATCCCTAAGAAGTAGCACCAACACTCTTGGCCTTCAATCCAGATCCAGGACACTGAGATGGTCCCTCTGACATCAGTCAAACTACTCGATTTGACTATAAATGAAACGCCTTCCTGGGGTAACCACATAGACAGCATTCTAAGGAAAGAAAGCTGTCGGATATGCAGTATACTCTCCCGGTTTTGAAGAGATCAGGCACTATCACGATTGTTTCCGCCTAAAATGCACCACTCATCACACTTGTAGTTGCCTGCTATGGTACTCTTCAACCCCGAATGAACAAAAGAAAAAGCTCGAAACCACCCAAAGCCTTTGCCGTTATCCTCTGCGCTAGACTACGATTACAACACAGCGATTACCATGCGATAACTGGTTACTGATGGAGCTGTCAAACAGATATTTCAAGACGAGTTTTTCTTCTCTATTTTGCTTCTGCAATGTAATGTTAGTTTATTCGAGCATTCATTATACAAAACCTATATTGGTTTTCAAATAAACAACTTCCTATTCTTATTACATATCTCTTTATTCAGATGATCATCACGACGAATCCTTAGAGGAATGTCACATTGACCAAAAACAATACCGCCTTTATTTAGGAAAGAATTAACTTGTTTTTTCTACAACCTTGGTTTGTTGATCACACATTATTCTATCAATTCAATGATCAGCATTTTGACCATGTTCCTATTAAAGAAGCGAACGAGACTAAGGGCCATAGTTTAAAACCTCCCTCGAGTGGAGGTCGACTTCACCCTTCAACCTTCCTCGGTCGAGGAGCTCCTCCAAATTGGTATTCTAAAATCTTCCTCGACTCATCCTCGACTGAGGAAGTCTGGAGAAAGACCGCTTCCTCAAAACAATTTTTAACCAATGAAATTGTCGGAAATAAAGTGCGGTGTTTTTAAAATGATGTCTTACAAAGGGTTTTCAGAAGATGAAAATAAACTACAGTAGTTAAAAGTATAATTTCTAAATACAGAGAGAAGTAGACACGAAACAAACTGACTTTAAAAGCTTGTCAAGAAAAAAAGAATGGGAGAATAGTTGAAAAATAGTTCTTGGTTTTGTAAGCGAACAATAAAAATGAAATGAAAGAAAAAACTGTGGGTGATAATTTCAAAACTCCTGATTGTTCAGAGGAAACAGTGGTAGCTACTTGCTCTAAAGTCATTGACCCAAGTGTCCGTGCTTAGGGAGATGACATCATATGGTTGTTAGAAGAGATTCTGATAATACTATAGTAATACAAAAATACAAATTTTCAATAGTTTAAGGCATATTTCATTAGGACAATTTTATAAGGAAAATATAATTTAAAAGGAACTAAAAAGAGAAAATTTATTTTAAATGTTTAAAATATTTTGAGACATAAAAAATTTATAGTTAAATAAGAAATTCAAAAAGAATTCCAGCATAATTTATAAAAAAAGTCAAATTAAAACTTCTAGACAGAAATTAATTAATTAATTTAAAAACTGATATCAGGAAAGTTTATAAAAAATTTAAAAATAAGATTTAAAATTGAATAAGTTGATTAAAAAAATAAAATGAATAAAATCTAGTTTAAAAAAACTATAAAAACTAACAGAAATTAATTCTTTCTAAAAAGAAATATAATGCAAAATATCTTTTGATAAATTTTAATAATTTATTTATTATTTTTCTATTTTACTGATTATTTTTTATAAATCTTTATAAGGATTTATAGAAAATTAGTAATAACAAATTAATCATTAAAATATAAAATAAATAAATAAAGCATGAAAATTTATAAAGAAATTTCTATTCCAATTTTTACATAAGAAAAATATTTTAATACTTTTGGTTTATATTTCTTTTTCAGAAAGAGTGTTGTTTTATATTAAAAATATATTTAGGTGTTTTACAGAAGCGATAGTACAATTTGTGGACAACAAAATTTATTATTTAAAGTTGGAAAAAGACCAGCTATTGTGAAAAACGACATCGTAACATAAATTCTCGTTAAATGTATGCATGTATTGTATTTGCGTAATCCTATTTCTTAATTGCGTGCGCCTAATGCTTTTAATGTGGAATTCCTTAATCAAAATGTATGAAAGTGACCGTTGAGGAAGGTTCGAGGGAGGTATGAACCTTCCTCGAGTCTTCATCCAAAGCGTAGTTGTTTCTGAGGAAGGTAATTTTGAGGGTGAGGTCGTCCGCGACTTGAGGAAGGTTTAAAAAAAGTTTGGAAGGAGAAGGTCGTCCTCGATTTGAGGAAGTTTTTTTAAACGATTGGAGTAAAATTGGAGGGAGAGATCGTCCTCCACTCGGGGAAGGTTTTAAAACGGTTGGTAGAAAGTTGGAGGAAGAGGTCGTCCGCGACTCGGGGAAGGTTTTAAAAACGGTTGGAGGAAAGTTGGAGAGAGAGGTCGTCCTCGACTCGGGGAAGGTTTCAAAAAACGGTTGGAGGAAAGTTGGAGGGTGAGGTAGTCCTCGACTCGAGTAAGGTTTTAAAAACGGTTGGAGGAAAGTTGGAGGGAGAGGTCGTCCTCGACTCGAGTAAGGTTTTAAAAACGGTTGGAGGAAAGTTGGAGGGTGAGGTCGTCCTCGATTCGAGTAAGGTTTTAAAAACGGTTGGAGGAAAGTTGGAGGATGAGGTCGTCCTCGATTCGAGTAAGGTTTTAAAAACGGTTGGAGGAAAGTTGGAGGGTGAGGTCGTCCTCGACTCGGAGAAGGTTTTGAAAACGGTTGGAGGAAAGATGGAGGGTGAGGTCGTCCTCGACTCGAGGAAGGTTTTAAAAACGGTTGGAGGAAAGTTGGAGGGTGATGTCGTCCTCGAGATTTCGAGGGATGTTTTAAACTACGGCCCTTTAAGTGTGTTTTTTTCGACTCGCCAATGCCTTTATGGAACATATCAATTTCTTGGTAGAGCTACGCAACTAGGACTAACAGTACAGTTGAACGACGATATTCACAGCAGCAAAACCTTTTCTCGGCATTTACACATTTTTACTGAAAATTAATTAAAAATGAAGGCTACCCCACCTCTTAACCCTTTCTGCCGTATGATGCATATATGTGTCAAGTTTAATATATGCTCTAACCTAGTTTTATAGGCTTAGGAAGTGGCAGACTGTAAAAGGAAACCTAGTTAGGAATACTGAAGACAATTTAATTGTTTTAAATACTGTTTTCAATTAAGTAATGCTAAATTCAAAATTCACTTGAACACGCTGAGTAACCTGTACTGTAAGTATATTTAGAAAACTAATACAAAGTAAAAAGAAGAAAACCAAGGTCAAGGCAAACATTTATAATCATAACGCGACCCTTCTGTTGCTCTTCCGGATAATTTCCAACTGCCTAGTCTAGATATAGCTAGCCTCTTTACCAATATCCCTCTTTCTGAAACCATTGATTTAGCTGCTGATTTAGTTTACA
>JAUYWV010119559.1:0-11859 GCA_032274565.1 Nematoplana nigrocapitula
TCGACTGCCATTTCGGCCCGTCCACGTTGTGGGCGGGGTCCAGACCACCACGGAGAGGCGGCAATCGTTGGTCCAGACTATCCTTGTTTGTTTATTTAGTTGATATTGTTTATATAACATTATTATTTGAAATATATTTTGCAGGATTTTTATTCGTATGGTAATTGCAGTTTGCGAAACTAGTTATAGTTTTTCTTTTCATTAATTTTTAAGTAATGCTTTTATCAATAAAGCATCATAATATATTATCATATTTTAAATTTGTAAGTGGCTTTATACAAAATAGAATGCGAGAATTGTTTCTTAAACTTTCATACTAAATCTTAGACCTGACTGTAAGGCATACAATAACCCATGCAATTTTAACAACAATGCACAAGCTATTAATGGCATATGCTTGAAGTGTATGTGGTTTAGTTTAGGGTTCATATGATCTTCTAAATCAAATTGACCTTGGCATTTATGATTTATAATTATAAATTATATGATATAATCATATACTAGGCAAACTTTGTTTATCCTCACTCTTTACTAAAGACTTTAGTAAGACGTACAGTAAAAAAAGTCCAAAATGATGTTTTTTAGTATTTTTCACTATTTTCCAAGTAATAAATGTAATGTAATAATTTATAATAATACTAATATATGTTACAAATAATAAAATATATAAAATAAAACATATTTTCCCATCTTTCCGTTTATATAATTTATTACTCAATTAGTCAACAATATCAAATTTTAGTGAATTACTTATATTAAAAAAATAGTCTTTTTCACATAGCAATTTTGTGACAAAAATTGATTTGGAAACTAATTTTAGTCTTAGATCTTAGAAATTAGCGATATTTGACTTAATAAATTAGAACAAATGTGGAATATTATGACAATATTTGTAGAATCTATTTTTTTTCATGTATATCATTTTTTTTTCAATTGTAAAAATATATTTATCAATAAAATCTGTGGTATGGATATAGTCACTGGAAGTCCTTTATTTTTATAAAATAGATATCATAAAAAGTTCATTGATGCAAAGATATCCGATATAGCTTAAATATATTCACAGCGATGGCAAATTGAAATTTATACATTTTTTGGTATATTAGCCATAAATGGTAACTAGGCAAAACTTTTAATCTATTATGAATTTAATATACATATAATCAAAAAGAGTTTTTCATTTTAATATAATAGATATCAGTGGCGGATACAGGATTTTCCAAAAGGGGGCACAGAAATCCACAAATTTCTGAATAACATACTATAACATTATTTAGTAATAAACTACTTTTAATAAACTAAAAATAGAATATATACATGGTAAATACACAACAATAGATATGAATCCACTTATCCACAGGCACAACTTCTACATCAGTCTGTCTGCATCCTAGATACATTGATTAATAGACCAAGAACCTCATCTTTTAGTTAGATTTGTTTGGTGTTTTCGCAAAGGATAAATTAAATTCCGACTCTTTAAGGCACAATTTCCGAGAAAGCAGTTTATAGAAACAATAACTTCTCAATGACAAATTTCCAAATATCGTAACGGCTGAATAAAGTTCTGACTCTAAGGCACACTTTCAGAGAATGCAGTCTATAGAAACAACAACTTCTCATTGATAAATTTCCAAATATCGCAGTGGATGAATAAAGTTCTGACTCTAAGGCATACTTTCAGAGAAAGCAGTTTATAGCAACAACAACTTCTCATCGACAAATTTCGGAATATCGCAATGGATAAATGAATTATTTCCAACTCTTTAAGGCATACTTTCAGAGAAAGCAGTTTATAGAAACAACAACTTCTCATTGACAAATTTCCGAATATCACAATGGATGAATGAAGTTCCGACGCTGTGAGACCCAATTCTGAGAAGCAGTTTAGAGAAAAAATATTACAAAAAGCACATTTGCAGAAATAATTTGCGAATAGCACATATACAAAACTTTTACGAATGCTTAAGGCAAAATTTCCCAAAAACATTTTTTGAGTGGCCCCCTTTACTTCCCAGTACCTGTTGGAGGAGCTCCTAAAAGCAGCTTCTCTGATAAGGAGCTGTTTTAGGGGGAGGTGGTCCTCGAAGTTAGATTGCTTTACACATTTCACCCAGAATATAAAATGCTAAGACAACTGAAGAACTTCCAAACGGTGCTAGAAATTTCTAAATGCCGTTAAGAATTTCTGAATACTAAAAAACAAAAGGAGGGGGAGCGCACTATGCGCAACACCCCCCTTGTATCGGCCACTGGATATCGTAAGTAGTTTATTGATACCAAGATATCTGATATCCATCTGATGGCCACTAGGCCTGTGCAAAAAATGATTGAAATCGGTCAGTTAAAACAAAAATGGAAATTGTCTTCCAAGTGTGCATTTTGACAGGGTTGGCTGTGAGACCACCTTTGATTGACTTCAAAATTTGGTTAGACATGTATATACCAGACTTCTATCAGGTCCTGAAGAGTTTTGTACAATAAAAATTTTTCCAGAGACAGGTCACCACCCCGGCCCCAACCACATGTCATATAGCCTAAAGTTTGGCCGAGTGTAGCTCATTTCAGAAGTCAAGGTTAAGGGCTTTTCTTGTTGTGCAGCTTCTAAGTCTAGCCATGCTCTACATCTCTGGAAACTTTCAAGAAAATTAAACAACTTTGTGCGCTAGCGGCTGGTGAAAATTTTGTCCAAAAATAAAAAATCACATGTTGAAAAAGCGAAAAGTCGAAAATTATTTTTGATAGCAGATTCAAGCATTTCATAAAAAAAAATTGGTCTAGAAACATTGATAAAAGTCATAGTAGAGATCTATAGGGAAATATACTTATGTCTAAAGTCGTTAAAATTCTGTGTAAGTCTCAAGTATATGCCTTCTAGACTCCAAAGTTTTTAATTCTGTCACAGCACCACTTTAGGGTTGCTGAATCACCCAGTTTTTTGCATGCATGACCCTTTGCAGTATACCGACCCATTCCTAGTTTCATTTGGTTGAAATTTGGTCCAGGGGGCCAGATGGCATGAAACTGAAACTACTGGTTAGGGTTAGAGTAGGGTGATACAATACAAACTTCTAGGTAACATATTTGGATTCCTTTGCAGTACACTGACCCATTCCTAGTTTCATTTGGTTGAGATTTGGTCCAGGGGGCCAGATGGCATGAAACCGAAACTACTGGTTAGGGTAGGGTAATACAATACAAACTTCTAGGTAACATATTTGGATTCTTTTGCACTACACCGACGCATTCCTAGTTTTATTTGGTTGAAATTTGGTCCAGGGGGTCAGATGGCATGAAACCGAAACTACTGGTTAGGGTTAGGGTAGGGTGATACAATACAAACTTTGAGGTAACATATTTGGATTCCTTGGGTAATTTTACAGAGTATATTCAGAAATTGGGCATAATTTTGCTCTATATTTGGAAAAATTGTAAATATAGTGTTTTTTTAATTCAATGCCATTTTTTGCATAAAATATTTTTAGAAGTATTTAGTTCAATATTAAAGGATATTTTACCTTCTATCTTATTAATTTTACAGAATGAAAATTGATAAAGAAATGACTGACTTATTTAAAAATTAAGTTTTTGTTATCAATAAAACACACCAAAATAATCACAGAGCACTATATTTAAAAACCATTGAAAAAATATACAAAATTGACACTTTTTGACTTTCTCAAATGACTCTAACTTTTTACATGGTTCACCAAATTAAAAACTAAAGATATATTTGAGATATGTGAGTTCTGTAGATTATTTTGATATATAAACTGTTTAAATGAGCAAACAGAAATTCGTACTGTACCCTACCCTCAGGATGCTTCAATTCACACACAAACAATAGAGAACACATGGATATGAGCAAAGAAAAAACTCAAGCGGCAGTATGGCATGTCAAATGCACTCTTTCCATCCTACCTGATGATTTCTTGTTGCGCAACAGATTTAAGGACAATGTTTTTGGCCATTTAATCAACACTATTCATCAGTTTCATGTCCTGTAAAATACATTTAATTCATTTTGAATCATTTCCTTTTCTTTCCCGGATATAACAAAAAACAGTTTTGCCAATGCTAAACTCAAACTCTACCAAACTCAATTTTAAAAATGATAACAAGTACTACATATATAATAAATTACATCATATCCATTTTTAATATATTGTCCATACCATAGGCATATGTTAGCTGAGCTAGGAGCCTCCTTGTGATCTTTTTAGTGTGTCCTCTATTTGACTGATTGGTGGAGGTGCGGTGTTGAGTACTTGGTATGAAATCTATACACAATTTTTCAGCATTTTGTTTACAATATGCGCCCTACCATCCTACCCTTATAAATTTTTTAATACCCTATCAAACATTGGAAATGGCAAAGTTTCAATGATTTTGCTACCGAATAATAGAAAATCTGTCTTATATATCTTTATATAAAATTTATAGATATCTGGCATTACTATTATGGATTGATGTATTAAATGTATAACTTTAACAATACTCCACTTTTTAAAATTTTTACAGTATTAGAAATATTAGGCAGCAGGTTATTAAAGTTAAAATATTAGATATTAAATAGGTATTATATATAAAGATTTCCTCAAAATTTAGAAACTCATATTTCTTTCAGAAGTGAAAATGTTATCACTTGGGCAGTTGTCATCTAAATATTTCCCCCAATTTTTGATGAAATTAGGTCAAATCATAACTTCCAAGCCAATTATTGGCAATTTTTTTAAAATTCTGGAAATCTTCATATGTAATACTCATATAACATTAGAAAATTTCAGCCTAATTGGTTGCTTTTTAAAAAGTGGATTATTTTGAATCTTCCATATAAAAGTCTGCTTTTATTTCAAAACTTAATATGTAATACTATCATATATTAATTCTAATTAATAACTTACCAGACACCAGGTCAATACTTGTATCAGTTTTAACACTTCAAGAATCCATGACAGCAATGTCAAACATATTGTCAATTTTACATAGATGCAAATGCCTTTTCACTAGGTGAGGGGGCTGGCTGTAGATCCCAAATTATCTGGCCCAACTCTAGTACATGACTAGTTTTGTCCTGATTGGGACTCATCAGGTATATGCAAGAAAAGGTGAACTCAGCTTGACTTACTACTTATTAGCAAGTCAAACCAGGAGCTCCAGACAATGATTTCACCACAGCAATATTAATGGCATCATGCCATGATATTTGTCTAATATTAGCTCTCACTCTCTCTGCTAAACTCTACTGTCTAGTAAAAGTGACTTATCTATTGAAACCTATTTTATTCTATTCAGTTCATTCATTGGAGTCCATTAATACTAAATACTATAGATATAGTGAGACTCATCTGCTGCTCATCTGTTACTCAACTGCTCCTTATCTGCTGCTCATCTATTGCTAAATTTTGCTGACTAGTAAGAGTGATCTATAGCTATGAAACCAATTTTATTCTATTGACACAAACAGCTGGCCTCCCTGGCTGAGCAAAACCGTGTGTATCTGTAGTCCATTGATTGACATTTGGTTTGTCAATGTACTCACTCGGCCTCTGCTTCCCTATCTCCAGTAGAAATTCAGTGAAGATAGTGTGTGGAGACTTCCACCACTCTCTCAGCGATTTGGGTTTCCAGAGTCATTTGAAATTTTGTTTAGTGTGATAAGGGACCCATCAAGAGCCCAGCATCAGGTCTTATCCAAAACTGACAGACATCGGAGTAGTCCACCTCCAGATTGTTCTTTAATTCCTATGACTTATTGTTGGGTTCTCTGTAATTTACTCAACAATTGCCGGTTGGTCATCTCCTAAGAGAGCTTATTGGGATGGTTCTTTCTCCCATAGTCTCTATTACAGTCCACCTCCAGATTGTTCTTTAATTCCTAGACTTATTGTTGGGTTCTCTGTAATTTACTCAACAATTGCCGGTTGGTCATCTAAGAGAGCTTATTGGGATGGTTCTTTCTCCCATAGTCTAGAAACAAGCAACGATTCTAAGCTCTGTCAAGTGAGGATTACTCAAACTATGAGCTAACCCAACAAAATAATCTTTTTCATAACAGTCAATTATTCTGTTACAATGCAGAAGGGCAGTGCATCGATATTATATTTTACAATTTCAATGGAGATTTCACTAATTGAATAATATTTTTATACTTATTAGTAGGAAAAATAGCTGAATATTTTTTAGCTATAACTAATCCATAAAAATACTATTGTATGAAATTTTTAAATTCACTATTTTTTACCTTTTTTATATATATTTAATATAAATTATTTGGAAATATTAAATTGGTCATACTTTAGATATTGGTAGTTAATAATGTATGTACTCAAAATCTTAGATTAAGAAATTAGTATTTGTTCAGTGCCAAACTATACATATATGCCTTTTTACAATTAACAAAATGATCAAAATAATAAAACGTTTAATAAGTGTGCAACAAGTATATTGGATAGTTTACTGAATAGTTTGTTGAATGCTATACATAGGGGCTGAAATAATTTACGCAAAATTGTGTTCTCTTAACAAGCATTCTGAAACATTTTAAAGTCGTATTTTATGCTCCTTTATTTTTCATTCTTCCATTTTTCCTGGTGCAAAACACTTTGATAGAAAAATGACAAAAGAGTGTAGTGGTGAGTTCCACATGCGAATGGCGAGAATATGAATTGACTCATAATGGAATGGGTAATTTACATCACTCGATTTGAATAAATTTTGATAAATCGTAGGCTGATGGCAGTGTTTGTAAAGTACTGGAAAGATTTTTCTGTCAAGAAGTTTGGCATCATTTACAACATGTTTTATTGGATCAATTAATGTGCTGTCCAATTAGCTTGATCAAGTTTTTAATATGAAAACTACACAACTGATTCTTCAACAATTTTGTTTTCCTAAAAAAGGTAGCACTAATGTTGCTGGTGAAACGTCCCCTTCCAAGCCACCAATGTTCTGCAATATACCAAGGATCTTTAGACTTTTTGATGTAGGCCTAATGACTTTCCTGCAATTGTTGAGCTGAATTGTTGTTTAATATATGTTTCTATGTTTCTGCTCGCTTACATCACGTACATACCTTCCGGTGGATATAGGTCATCTGTGAAGGTAACTTTTAGGCAACCTTAAAAATTAACGAACTTTGAACAATAAACGTACATCTTAATTATACGGGACATTACCTGTATTTTAGAGATGTTTGGTTTCTCCGCCAGAAATATTTCATCGATGGAACAATTTCCAGAGCAGCAGCCTTTTATCAAGGAGATAATGAACTGTGTGGCATCTGGATCGGGAGCTGTCAACGGGAACACGGTGGCGTCCAAGGACGATCAACAAATCAATACTCCCCAACCCCATCTGAACAATTGCATTGAACATCACGTGACCCCTCATCACCAGCCTCAGCAACACCCCCCGCCTCCGCATCCTTCGCCGCCGGCCAACACCACTAGCAAGCCGTTCAGTTGTGAGCAGTGCAGCCGGTCATTCAACGACCAGTCCTCCCTCATCCGACACATGCTCACCCACACGGACGAGAAGGCTTTCCGGTGTGAGCAGTGTGCCAAGGAGTTCAAGCATTCCTCCAGTTTGCGACGCCACCACCTGACCCATGCGGACTCGCGGCGCCAGTTCACTTGCGAGCGGTGCGGAAGGGAGTTCCAACACGGGTCCAGCCTGCGGCGTCACATGCTCACACACACCGAGGAGCGACGGTATACGTGCGACCGGTGCGGCAAAGAGTTCAAACATCTGTCCAGTCTGGCCCGGCACAGTCACGCCCACACCGACTCCAAGGTGTTCGTCTGCTATCAGTGCGGCAAAGAGTTCGGGCATTCGTCCAGCCTGGCCAGACACCAACTCACTCACACCGCTCGCCGCCTGTTCACCTGTGACCGGTGCGGCCGCGAATTTAAGCACGCGACCAGCGTCACCAGACACCAGCGTGTGCACATGAATGTTGGACCGCCGCGTCCCGATCTCTCTGTCTGAGGCCTCATGGGAATTATGGAATATTCGATCAGATTGTCTAGTGTTTCATATTTTGCCCCCAAACGTCCCAGACTGCAGTATGGTAAAAATTGACCGTGCTGAATTTTTTACATGCAGTTGCCCCGTTTTTCAATCTTAAACGTATGACACTTATTTGATTATGTTTGGTCATTTTTCAACTGAGTGATAAAAATCCAACGAGCAACTGTGATTTGCGATGGTCATTGTCGACCTCAAACTATCCACGTTTGTATGGACCCTATACAGTATTTCGGATTACAATAGTGATTTCTGGTTTTATGTGGTCAGTTAGTATCTAGAGGCATCAGTGAGAATGGGCGAGATAATTAAAACATCAGTTCCGGAATAGATAATAAATCAATGAAGTTTCATAGTATATGGAAAATCAAATAGATTTTCTAGTTTTGGATCCATCATTGCATATCTATAAAATGGTCTTTCCTTTTGACGTTTGGGTGATATAAGTCTTGTAAATTTCTGCGACAACATTTGTCTACTAAGCTGCGTCCTCGTTAATTAATTATGTGTCTGCGTTTTAAGCTGTCATCTCTGATGAAGTTTCCTATTCATAGTAGTATAGCATGTAGCAATACTGAAATCTGCGGATAATTTACGGATGTAATTTTATATTATTTAAAAAAAACTTCATCTTTACTTTTCTGTAATCGGTGATTTTTCCGAGACACAGTAATTTAGATTTGGTTTCAATTACTCAATTATTTTGGAGACGGTTGCTAGTCTTAAATGATTATTGAGGTGTGATTATTGTTTTATTAGGGAATTTCAAATAACTTGCGGATCGATTAGAGTAGTTCGCGGATGCTGATTGGATTGGATAGAAAGATTCGCATCCAGGTCTAGCCTTGGACAGGCCTGACCGGAGGAATGGAAAGAGGGGGCGAGGAGGCATCATTTGACTTACCGGTCCTGTTTTCACGATTGTATGAAATTGTGGAGTGTTGTTAAATAAAGCAGATTGGAGATGAGATTCATTTTCTCGTATTATCGGCCTGGCGCATAGCTGGGAAGGAGTCTAAAACAGGTTAATCTCTCTGCACGGAGGGTTTTGTTTTTACTGATTGGCGTGTTTCTTGAGAACGCAATGGATGACTTTATAAGCGAATCAATACTTATTTGTTTATGCACGTTCACTGTGTGTCAGAAACAGAGCTAAACGTATAAACTAAAAAAACGTATTGAGATGCCCTGCCTATAGCAGTTTGTCTTTTTTTTCGATTGATTCGCTATTTCATCGTTATCATCTTGTTGAACGCGCTCTATAGCGAAACGTTAAAAACGCACGATAATTGGCTATTGGCTTTCGATGTAACTGTCATATTAAAATTGAATTTGTTACTGGAGTGTAACTGTTCGGAAAAGGGTACTATATCATATCTATAATCTTTGTTCTGTAATGTCCATCTTTGTACAGCTGTTAGACTCTTGGAGCATTTGTGTTACACACATACATATGCACTTAGATTTTATGTGGGTTTCATAAAAATATTCTATCTACTTATGATATACTTTTACTTGACACTGTATATTACATAACGCTCGCACGTACACTTTATTGCCTGTACATAATTAGACTCACCTGATATGATCAGTCTTGTCTAACTTGGGTCGCATTTGTTTCTGTTTGTAAATACTTTTACGTATGCATCCCTTTTCTACTACTGCATGTATACCTTAATAAAGAACTTGCACTGTACGTAATCTCGGTACAGGGGTTGGTTATGCTTTTGTATTAATAAAAATTACGATAGTGGTAACCGATGTTTTGTCTATTTAGCTC
Organism: Nematoplana nigrocapitula; assembly: GCA_032274565.1. Taxonomy (NCBI): domain Eukaryota; kingdom Metazoa; phylum Platyhelminthes; order Proseriata; family Nematoplanidae; genus Nematoplana; species Nematoplana nigrocapitula. The sequence continues at coordinate 9,809 of JAUYWV010119559.1, forward strand.
ACCAAATTTGACCTTTTTGTTTTATTATAAATAATAATTTTATTGGGAGCGTTTTGACCAGCTGGAATTATGAATTCGTGTACATATAGTTAATCAACTTGATATGACGTTTTGTAGGTGAAAGTCGCGTGCACGTGGAGAATTGTTTTAATATGCATGAGCGCTTATTAAAATCTATTTGAAAATTTAAAGTTTTGTTCGTAACTAGGGAGGGCTGCCTTCATCAGGTCAGTACTATGATCACAGAATAATCGATTCCTTGTTTTGCATATCAGAGCAAGTTCATTACAGAAAACGTTTGTTCACAACATATATATAGAGAGCACCTTCTTGACCAGGTGTCAACAGACCTACAATATACTTTGCCAAATTTTAGCGACTTCAACAGTACACGCTACGCCACAGGAGCGGGAATGAGATGATTGCGATAAAAAAAGCGAAGCATTAATTCACTTTACACGTGACGGAATAAGAACTTATTCAATGCCAGTTTTATTTCGCCTGAAAAGCCGGGTCTGCGAACCCTGTCCTTGACGCTTCTTTGTGCGAAATGCAATGTAAAAAAGAATTACAGGATGAATTAATTATTCAAATCAAATGAATTTCTTGATTGGTTATTTATGGAATTTATTAGACGGTAAATGAAAACAAATAATTTAAAAGAAACTAGAAGAATTACCCGTATAGTGTGGCTATAGCGAGCGCGGTTTGTTAAGGGAATTGACATCGATCATAAGAAAGTCTGACTCAGAAAATTGACAGAGAAAAACATGATTAAATGAATTTTCGTTTATCTGTAGCATATTAATTTGCCATGCAGCGTATAGAGTATCCTTACATGCATCAAAGTGTTACATACGCGCTACCATTGATCAACGTAACAAATCTGACAAACATCAAACAAACAAGCTTTAAAAAACATATTGAAGAGAAACAGTTTTCAGATTCAATTTCGCTATTAAGACTCTTAATCTGTACTATATTGATTTGGCTTTGTAGCTAGCAGCTACTCTAGAATTCAGTATTCTATGAGTATACCATATATTGATATTCAATACAGCAATCGCTTACTGCAGAATTCAAATTCCTATAGGAATGAAAATCATCTATTAGCATGGTTTGGGGGGTATTTTCTGCTGTGGGCCTCTCAATTAGAAATTTTGCATCGTGGCTATTTTCCCCAAGTTACCCATCGACGTAGCATTTTTTGAGTCATCAAGCATGCAAATCGGTCAAGAGAGTTGGGAGATGAATACCGGTCAGGCATACACACATTTATCTAATTATAGATAGGAATTGTTCATGGATCTGGCTTCAGTTGCATTTTGATGACATTTGCATAAGATTTTTTGTGATAAGAAGTAAAAACACTCAGATTGCAAGAATAATTAAGTCTGAATTTTTTGTGGAGATCGTACAACCATATAGTTATATAGTGAATGCATTGATGCACGTAGAACGGTGGTGTTGCTCCCCGTCGAAAATGCTCAAATCTATTATTATAGCATAATGTTGAGAGTGTTTGAATGCTGCTTAAAATTATCCGAAAGCAAATTAATTAATTTCTCGAACATTGAATAACGTGGTGCGCAATAGCAGAGTTATAGGATGCGTCAAAGTCTACTGATAAGATTATGATTCGAAAGTATCTATAAATAAACAAGACTTGATATGACGTGACGGTGTCACATGTTGATCCCAGTCGCCAACGCGCCGGCCGGACAGTACTTGGAATCATTTGAAAGCCAAAACATGTTATTTTATAACATTCTTTGTGCAGAAGCACATACCAACAGAAACATATCACACATATACAGTACATAGATCAACACAATCTTGTAGCCAACCAAAGTCTTCTGAAAGGAAGGAACACAGACCGGATATAGTATAGGCCAAAATTAAATATATGTAGACAGATGTACCGGGTATCAAACAAATCATGTATTTTTTATATCGATCGTATCTTATATATATATACTGTATTTGTCAAGTTGTCTGTATGTATGTGTCTGTGTGTGTGTGTGTGTGTGTGTGTGTGTGTGTGTGTGTGT
>JAUYWV010119570.1:0-11859 GCA_032274565.1 Nematoplana nigrocapitula
ATCGATTTGAAATCATTGGCAAACAAGTGGATTTCAACTCTTTAGGATGGAATCGATTTGAAATCATTGGCAAACAAGTGGATTTCAACTCTTTAGGATGGAATCGATTTGAAATCATTGGCAAACAAATTCCCCAGGGAAAAAGTTTCATAATACAGGCCTAAGACTGTCATTTAAATTTAGAACATCCGATATGACACGATCGTTAAAGCATAAAGATTCATTTCCAATGATAAAAATTCAAAATTATACATTTTTGTAGTACTATCCAGTGTAAATCTTAAACTTAGTCAATCAACATTAACAAATTACGTAAATTTAGTTAGATTTCCACTGTGAGGAAAAAGCAAACGATAACGTTAAACGCACTATTATTAACGTTTACTACGAACGCATGTCTTCCTCAGGAACAATACGCAAAATATTACACACAATAAACACAAATTTTACATTCAACCAAGATATTCAAAAAGGTTTTACCGCATACGGATTTCTCATGCAGAGTTTCATTAGTTTTGAACTATAAATCCGTAGTTAATAATTGAAAATAGAGATAAGAATTACCACATATAGAGATAACCAAGGGATATGTAAATACTGTATCAGAAAAAATAATGTTTTTAAAACAGGTCTAGGGGCGAATCAGGTTTGAGAATTTTTTATAAACATAGTGTTTGTAGTATGAAACTATAGATGGAAGGCTGTTTTTAGATTGGATTGGATCAGGCGGCACCCCGTCAGAGGAGCCGGAGCTCACGCAGATACGAGTCAACCGCAACGGGATCCTCCGTCATCACCAACAGAGGCAGATTCTCCGCCCCAAACGCGGACAGTCGCGGACTAGTTGTAGGTTAGTATGGCACACTTGGAGCTAGTGCTCTAGCTTCCGGTCATCCTCTCCATAGTGGGACAAAGTGGATTTGTCTCCGGGTCCAAACGGGGTCGATACGTCGCTAGAAACCGACAATGCCCGCTTCTAAGACGCGCAATCAGCGACTCAGCCTGTCGGAAGGCCAGCCGGCCTGTGTGGAGCCATATACAGTATATACTCAGCGAGTACGCTCACGAACCGGTTTGGGATCCTTGACTTCCTCCGTTTGATGAAAGCCCTAGTCGTCTTGAAAGATACCGAGACATGGTCATGTGACCCATCATCGTGTTTCGCAGGAGACTCGCAGCAGCCTTGACTTCCCTATCAGCGACCTCATTTCCATGAATTCCGCAATGACCGGAAATCCATTTCAGGACAGGCGCCCCCTACCCGCATCAAGGATGATCTAACCGCTCACAATTCCTGGTTTTGGACAGACGTCCCGCTGCTCAGCGCAGCAAAGGCAAATCAACTGTCGGAGCAGAACAATTAGGGACCACCCCGACACTCGGCCACCAGCCAATTTATTGCCAAGCCAACTGCTGTGACCTCAGTCGCAAAGTGAACTCAGCATAGCACATTCTTTGACATATTTATTAAGGTGAGAGCAGCAATGTTTTCACTTTTTATGACAAGATTGTAGGAATGATTAGGGTTATAAAAATTTCACCTGTGGAAAAGAAACAAATTCTTTCTAACTGATTAAATCAATGCATATTCGGTTTTAATGCATAAAACTTTTCAAGTATTTTAAAATGGATATTTCTGTTCATTTCATCGTGTGAATGAAATGGGTTTCAAAACATATTTACGAGGGTGATCCTGGCATTTTCTACAAATAGGAAAGACGAGGCGCCATCGTTTTCCACGGAATCAAGAACGTTACAAAAGGGAATTATGTTATTTTTTCCTCATTTGACTTCCTGTAATGATTTTAACTCTAAACTTGGTTACGAATAATAATTGGAAATCGGTGGTTAAAGGGTTCAAGACAAATTTGCAGGATAGGTTAAAACTGCTTTGAATACCTAATTTGTTTGAATACTCCTCGTGTCGCTTATTTAAAATGTAAAGCCTATAATTGTGTGTATTATATTGCTTTTGACAAAGAGATAAAATTGACGAAAACGTTATAAATCTACATTTTGTTTCACTGGATTTTTTTAAAATCTTCTAATTTCGAAATATCATTATTTTTAATTATACACACAACCTGTTTTAAATTCAAAGTGTTAATGTTATTTTCATTGACTACAAATAGATCAAATGTCAAACTTATCAAATTTTGTCGAAACGCCCCAATTCATTGACTCTAAAACCATCTCTTGACCCAAACACATCTCCAAATCTATATTTGGTTCTAGGTTTTCTGGACTCGATCTGAACAGTAGGAAGTCTCGCTTCTACTCCATCTCAACTCTTGGCCACCCCTACCACTGTATACTTATGAAACCTTTCGGTAAGTGGAGTTGGACGGGTGACTTAGAGTTCAGATAACTATAACCACTTTTTGCTGATTATGCTTACCGATTTCAGGAAATTTGACATTATATAGGTAGATATCTATGCACGAACTAAGACATTTTTTCTGAATTTTATGTTTTCCGATTATATTATGAACTTTATATTGATTTTATCTTATCATTACTGTAACTCTTTTAGTGAATTATTCATCCATGGAAAATTGTAAATACAACCCAGACATGATTCTTATGTTTTTTAGCAGCGAAAAAAACTGTAATTGGTTTTGTGCTAGCGAGCAAACATTCTGGGAAAAAATTGCATTAATATTTCTGTGCACTGAAGTGCAAGGTGAATGAAAAGCTACCTGTCTGATGGGATTTTTTTTCCACTACAGTTCGCTTGAATTTCATCATATTCTGAACTACAAAGCCTCACGTAGTTCTTACTGTTATCCTGACTGCAAAGATTGTAATAAAAAAACAATGGAAAACACAGAATCTAGATTTATTTATATTATTACTAAGTAATAGTTAATGCATGGCAGACTGTTGGTTACCGTGAATTAATCTACTGAACTCCGAATTCATCGAGTAATCACCGAGCGTTAGCGAGTACATTAATCGATGAATGAATAGTTCAGTAGATTAATTGACGGTAGCCAACAGTCTGCCAATGCATTAAGTGTTTTATCCAACGATGGCTATTGGTAGAAAAATCAATGCAAAAGTGTTGGTTACCATGATTTAACTGAATACTTTTGCATTACGATCAATAGCCATCGTTGGATAAATATTGATTATCTACATGTTTATTTAAAAAGTGCATATTACTAGGTTGTAACTCTCTAAAGATATATGTTAGCATTACAACTCCTTAATGAATTTACTATACAGTATGTACGAGTATTACATATTTATTTCCATCAAAACTATCGGCTAAGGTGTGGGACGTGAAAAATAATTTTGTTTCTTTCCATATAGTTCTTTGGAAAAAAGCTTGGATAGTGAATGATCTGCTGATTCTTCCGGACTTCACGCTTTAATCTGTAGACTTGTTTAATTTCCTTGTTTAGTATCTTCACAGCCGAACCCTTTTAGCTGAAATATTTTCCTGGCTTCATGTGACAATTTGTCTTACTCTAAAAAAAGGAACATTGTATAAAGAATAGATTTCATAATCTTGCCATCAAAGTTTCCCAGCTATTCTGGAAATTTATGTACGTACAAGGCAATCCCTAATTTTATCAACGTTTAATAAAAGTCAGCATCAAATAAGTCACTATTATGTTGGCACTATTTAGTTTTGCTAATTTCTCTTGGTTTCCGACAGTTTTGACAAAACACCGAAGTTTCAACAAATAGTTCTGTTGGATTTAAATAGTCCTTTTTAAAACAATCTCGTTTTAAATAAAGTATAATGGAATACATCGATTGTCAATTGGAAGCGTTTCATGTTGAAAGTGAATGACTAAGTTACTGTATATGGTTAAGAGGAAACAATTCAGATGTAAAACAGGGAATATTTTTAATTAACTGGGAAGTAAATCGAGCGAAAAGGAGAATTTTGAGGCGAAGGCTGCCGACGTAAAAGTTTATTTCTGGTTTAATTTAATATGAAATAAGGATGACACCGAAAATTTACGTAAACGGATGATAAAAAGTAAGACAAATAGAAAACTGGCAATCATTTAATTATTTATTATTGAGCGACATGTTTCGGTTATGCAATAGCCATCGTCAGGCTGAAATGTAAACACATACTGTAGTACTGAAAAATAAATTACAAACACTAAATTTAAACAAAAGAAAACCTATAAGGGAAAAATATTTAAAAAATAAGAAGCACCACAATAATATCATTCCGCGAACCTTTCCCTGTAGATTTCCCTTTGTTTAATTTTAGTTTAACAGTAAATTTAAACAAAGGAAAATCTACGGGGGAAAGGTTCATTGAAAGAGGTTATTGTGGTGCTTCCTATTTTAAAATATATTTCCGTGAACTTATCCCTTACAGATTTTTTTTTGTTTAAATTAGTGTTTGGTTTATTTTGTAATTTATTTTCAGTATTACGTGTTTATATTTCAGCATGACGATGGTTATTGCTTAACCAAAACGTGTCGCTCAATAAAAAATAATTCAATGATTGACAGATTTTTCTTTTGTCTTACTATTTATCTTCCGCTTACGTTAATTTAATATCATTAGAATAATATAACTCTGGAGTCAAATAAAACATGTGAAATAAAAGACAAGAATGTTATTGATATACGGTCTTCTAATGACAAAATTAGATGTATACTATTGTGTAGAAAACAATTTACATAAATTGGCTGATTTATTGATGGAAATTACAGTATATCTATAATTTAATATGTGTAGATTTCAATGGAGTTCTATGTGGAATACTGATATGTTGATGGAATATTATCAAAATCGGTAGATAAATAAATACTTTTATCACGACTTTGAAGTCAGCCTTCTCCTCAAAGTGTTACCCTTTTCACCAAATATATGTCCTGATATTACAGCAGACCCTGTTGTGAAATATTAGAGATATGTTGTTTTGTATATATAATAACATATACTGTAAAAGAAGTACAGAAACAGGTTTTGATTAAACAATATATAGATTCTAGAATTTGAAAAAAAACGCCAAATATTTCCTTCAAATGTGTTTTGGTGTTAAAATACGAATCTTTCTTACATAATTTATTGAGGCTTTGATAAAACAATCTAAATATCAAAAGTCAAGGTAAAGTCTTCTACTGTTATGTGAAAACTTTGAAATAATGTATGCCGTTTGCTTATTTGTTTCAAAACTCGTTATTCTATGAAACATGGCAGTCTTCGAATTCTGAACTTTTCATATTTGCATTCTTTATGTTATTTGAGATAAATGTAACTAGTCTCTCCTTTCTGAAAGTACATAGTTAGTAAACAAACTGTAGTATTATGGAATAACCTTTTCTAGTTTGTTTAAAAAGTGCAGCGTGTACGTGGCCTACTAACAGTATTAGTGTAAGCAACATACCAAAACAGAAGCGTAAATTATTTGCTGAAAACCTAAACACTATTAAATGGAGTGTGGTTGTACCTGTTTTCGATTTAGGCGATGTAGAAGAGGCGACAGTGAGTCCACCAGAAGAGTTTGCATCATTGCCAGGGTTGACGTTGGACAGTGACCCATCCGGTGTGAGGGGCTGCATGGAAATCATTGGTGGACGACCGGCAGGATGACTAAAAAGCGAAACCGGAAAGCAGAATGTAATCAGCAGGTTTTCATCATCTTCCAAACATTAGGTTACCTAAACCCTCAGGCCCAGTCGGATAATTTAGGTCGCGAATGTGCTAAACTTTAGCTCAGCCTCTTCCCCCTCCCCGCGTTGCTTCGTAAATAATGCTTACATCGGTGAGGGAGACAGAACTAGAGTTAGGCAAACCCTTTATACAGTTCAGGACTTAGCTATAGAATCAAAGAAATTGTTATTGAAGACCAATTTTATGGACTTCACTTATTATAATTGGAATTAAAAGTTTACCACAAAATTCGGTTGGGCCGCGCGTTTCATTGATATTTTCAACCACAATACGTTCAATTGACCATAGTGTCCTGTTTACCATTGCCCACTTTTAAATAAATGTGCTACGCAGTTTTGTTTACGAATATTGAGGTATCATGGCCTGAATTTTAAGTGTTGTTGCAATTTTTGAGGGAATGCTGGGGGAGGGGGTTTTCCCTGAGGGAATTCCCACGCAATTCCACGTACTACAGTCGGATTGGCTTTTATAAATGGAATAGTGACGTATTATAGAATGACGTCATCAGGAATTTACGACCTATTTACAAGTGGGCTGCATATAACACACTACTACTCTGCACTTTCTGTTGGCTCACCTTTACTGTATAATAAGTTATCAAAATGTTGCATTTGATATAATTTGAAGTTTGTGTATTAATTTGTAAGTAGTGCGATAAAAGTTTTAACAAGTCTGTAATTCAATTAATTAACTCCCTTATCACTAAGCTTGAAGAATTATCTGTAATACGAATAATTATTTTAGTTCTTTACATAAATATAGGGTAGACCACCTAAAGGTTCCGATTTTAATTTTTAATAACGCTTACGAAAATGAATGAATTCAAAGAAAATTGTATTACCAAATAGAACCATGTCTAGGACGTATTATAACAAAGTTCTGTCAATAAATATCAACAAACAGTCTAGCTGTAGACCTCGACGTGACTGTCCCCATTTTTGACCAGTTTCTGGAGACGCGCTTTGTAGTCCATGGTTAATTTTACGCATTTCCGAAGTAATATCGTGGAACGAGCTCCGAATCTTTGCTTTGAGATCATTGAGATCGATAGGGCGAGTAATGTACATAAATTCCCAGAGCAAAAATTTGCAAGGTTACAGATTGTTGCGCAATCCGCGACCGATCTACCTTTCAGGAAATTGGTCATCCAGCCACTGACGCACCTTTCGACCCCAGTGCGGTGGCGTTCCATTTTGCATGACTACTACTGTATATGCTGTCTTCAAAACTATACTGTTCACTACTGCTGGCCAAAAAAGGCTCAGGAGCATTTGAAGGAGTTGTCTTTGTTGACATCTCCATTGATAAAGAATGGACCGAAGTGACCTCCTTCCCAAATCTCGGCCTAAGTAGTGACTCGCTTTGAATACTGCGACTTTTCAACAGTCCACTGCGGCTTCTGAGGCGCCCAATAGGGATGATTGTGCCAATTGACGACACCGTCGAAATGAAAGTGAATCGCATCGGAGAAAGTGAGCATCTTCAAATGCATGTGCTCTGTATCAATACAGTCGAGTTGGTATCTGCCGAATTTCAATCGAATAGTATAATCCTTCTCATACAACTGCTGCACATTCTGCACATTGTAAGGATGCCAGATTGCCCTTCAAAATCAGCAGAATGGAGGTGGGGCACATAGGCACAAGAGCGAAAAGGTCATGATGACTAGAAGTGTGCGGGCTATCAGGAAAGTGAGTAAGTACTTGAGTCACGTTTTCCGCAGTTCTGGAGGGCAGACTTCTTCTCCTTGTCCTGTCTTAAACAGTTCCAGTCGTTTGAGGCTTTTGATGCCATTTAAGGCATTGAATGACCAAATGGGACATCCGCGTTCTTTCTGTACGTATTCTGCACGAATTTTCTCTGAATCGTAATTAGTTATACTCTTTGTCCAATCGAAACAGCAGACCGCGCTCTCTCTTCAGCAGAATATGATGCCAGATCAGGCGTGGATTGTTTTTTTTTACCGAAACAAAGCCGAAATGTGGGGGCATCCATTTAGTACGTACGCACTATGGGGGGAGGGGGGTCATGTAAATGCGTACACGTGCGTACAGAGAGGGGAGGGGGTCAGCCAAATGCGTACGTACGCACATCGACACCTCATTCTTTAGACCAAAGACAACCCACTCAAAAGAAACACCGCAATCTTCAACCCGCGCACCATGCGACACCATACTGCCAGTGCAACCTTGTCTTTTAGTGGTACGTATGTACTAGATATAGGTAGCAGTTGGACTTCTTGCAAACTCGCACTTATTGTTGCCTCTGCATACTCTCGATACTCGTATATACCATGTTCATAATATTAATCTATCTGGCTTAAAAACAAACATTTTGATTTTTGCGTACGTACGCACTATGAGGGGGGAGGGGGTCAGGCAAATGCGTACAGAGAGGGGAGGGGGTCGAAATATTGCGAGTTTATGCGTACGTACTAAATGGATGCCCCCTGTTTTCTTTTACAACTGCTTGCAGTCGAAGATCATTCGTGTCTTTTTTATTTGGCCGAAACAAGTGGTTAGATGCAATTTATCTGTCTCTCTTTATAGTATTATCAAACGGTGCATATTCCAGGCTAAACTCTATGTATTGTAACTCCAGCTCGAAATTATGCAAATTTTAATCATACCACGTATTCCGAACCTGAAACGGACGTTTTACAAAACTTCGTTGTTGCCTCTCAATTTTTGAACAATTAAAAACTCCTTAAGGTCTCCGGGTATACTGTATCATTACACTAATACATTTACAAAAGTGCTAATCAAAGTACGTTGCCATAGAAAAACATTTGACAGAAGACGAATGGGAAAAATGAATTCAGAAATAATTTGAATAAAAATGTAAATTATTCCGAGTTGATAGGCATCGCCTAGAGGCTGGTATCGGATTGGTGTTCGTCAAAAGTGATAACACGAGCGACGAACAAATTGGCATGTTCTGTTGGAGTTACATGAGAAGGCAATTATTTATTCCTACCAGTAGGACACGAGAGAGTGTACATAAAAGTCAAAAAAGGAAGGAATAACGAAACTCCGATATAAACAGTAAATGCGTTGGCGTAGACGTTTATCGACTTTTCAAAGCCATGTGAGGGGGGTGAGAATTATGGGATCAATGTATTTGTTAAGTATGAAAAAATCAGAGATAAAGGTCTAGAAAAACAATTAAACTATAGTCGATTAGCGTTTATGGCAGCAGACATATACATGAGGTGGAAGGATGAGATAAAGAGGAGGAAAGGCTACACCATTCTCCCTTTCTACTCAACCCGTCTGCTCCCTTCCCGCCAGAGATTTCGAACAAGACTTACCTCAGGGTGGAGGATTCTGGGAGCTGTTCTCTTTTCAGTTCTTCCCAGCGTTGGGAATCGATTCTGTCTAACATGACGTGCAAAACATCCATCACCAGGCGAAACTACAAGTGCACATATGTACATATAGACAAGTAAAAAAATCAAAGTAATCATACATCAATTAAAAAGCAAAATATTATTAAATAAAGGTAAAAAATCGCCATTAGGGAAACAAATTATCATGATAAAAACGAAAAACAAGCTTATACATTTATTTCATGAAACCGGTTACGACCGTTCCACGGTCAGTCATCTTCAAGCAAATCTAAATATCACGGCTACAAATTTGAACAAAGAGGAATCCACAAAAACATAAAAACTATTATGCAAAATCCTTTTAGGAAAAGAAAGAACCGTCAATAAAGACAAATTTAAAATGGGTTCTACCCTTTTATCTCCAACACCTCGTGGATCGCCATTACTTTGCCGAATATATCACCCCGAACTGATTTGGAAAGTTCGATTCATGAGGTGTTGGAGATAAAAGTGCAAAAACAATCTTAAAATGAAATAACGAGAAAATTTAAGAAGTTTATTGAGAAATAACAGCACAAATAGGTTGGACAACATATAATCGGACATGTTTCTCTTATACAATAAGCATCGTCAGCAGGATATTTAAAAATTGTTCAGGCACAATAAAATGTGACATGTGGCCGAATCACCTATATAGTTGAGAAGAAGCTGCCGGCGAAATTTCGCGATGTTCACCGTCGTAAGGTAATTCTGTAATCGGCACTGGAGGAACTTCGTGTTTGGTTCTATGTCGTTTCTGTGTTATTGACTTTTATATTATAATAATTTTAACTTTTGGACACATTTCGTTTGTAAAAGATGTACGTTGCAGTCAGGCTAGGGTTTAGTAATCCTTGGTGATGGTTTATTTAATAAGGTTGTACAAAATATAAGTTTGCTCTGCCCACTTGCGACTTTTTCTTGTTACAGCCAAGATATTTAAAAGTGGAGGGACAAAGTACATACAGAATTGAAAAAATAGACAATTTAAACACATGCAAGACAGGGAATTATAAGGCATACTCAAATGTCCACAAAAATTAATTTGAGGAAAATTTTTTGAAAAGTATGAGTCATCACTATTTGACAACGCCGTGTTCATGTTTGGTTTCACCTCCTTATTAATCTGGATAGCTTCCTTGATGGAGAGTTAGTCAATCCAGCACACTGTTCCAGTACTCAAAAAGCAACGGTTGGGTCGTCTTGGCACTTCACGCACTTGGCGATATGGTCACGGATAGGCCTGTTCCATTCCTATAACATACCAGACCAGCCTTCGAGAATTTTTCGCTATCTATAAGCAACAGATCGTCAGAATATTAGCAACTTTCCTATGCCATCACCTTTAGTCTTCCCGCTCACAAATTCCAAATCCCCACCTCAAACTCATCTGATACTTCTGCGCTACCATCACTCTAGCCCGAGTCGACGCGTACATCCCCTCAATAAGTAGCACCCCTGTGGCCTCTTCCACATTCATCCATCTCAGTATAGCAAAAAATCTCTCGGAACGGTATCATACGCTTTTTTGAGATCAACAATGCTAATTACCATACTTTTCTTTCATTCCATTTTGTTGTCAATTACACTATTTGTCTTAGGACAAACATTTTTCATATCTAGCAATGTCAGACAATTAGGAAATAAATAAAAGTACTCCGTCTGGTATAGCCGACGCACCGTATGGTCAGGCGAGAAATGTAAAAAGTTCTGATTATGTTACCGTATTACCATATTACTAATCGCATTAAACGAGAAGAAGAGCTGCAAATTTTTATGAGCAGATAGTTTGCAAAACTGCTCGTAACCATTCTCTTACAAGACCATTCTATAAACAAACCAAACCTGATTCAAATAAACAGCGTGTAGATATTCGACTGTATGTACGGTAGACTCCAAAAGAATCACTGACCATTCGAAGCCGATTCTGCTATTTAACGGACAAGTTATTTATGGTATGCGCCAAAACTCACTAAGCTAGTTACATCGCAATGAATTAAGTAGTAATTCGATAATATGATTGAACAGAGCTTTACATATGGTGTTAATTGTTTTATAAAGGAAAGAAATTATATGAATTTTGATTTAAAGAATTAATCTTGTAGATATTTATTTTCTCAAAGTTACTGTTAACATTAAAACGATTTAAAAATATAATGAATAACTGTTTAAATTTGACCGTTTAATAAATTTAATACCTCGCAATTTTAGATGCTGTTTTACTTACCTCATCCATATTCAATCCAGGAGTTAAAGTAGAAGGGACAATACGTGGCATGATCTCATTGGCTATTAGTTCATGAGTTAGCAAATTACGCCGGTCTGTCAACAAGTGTTTGTAAATGGCTGCAGAAACGAAAACAATGAACAAACAATGACTCCAAAAAAGTGATGCACTGTTTTCAATATTCAAACGAAGATGATTAAATGACAGTATACCGTAAGACGGGGTAACTTTGACCATTTTTTTAGTTTTTTAAAACTTTTTATATAGTAAAATACGCCTGTTGGCAAAATCGATCTTTCTGAACTGCCAAAATTTATTTTCTGATATTATAAAGCAGAAATTAACAAAATTTAACAAGAAATAGTACGTTTTTTATTTTACCTCAAACAAATTATGAAAACGGGGTAACTTTGACCACATAATCGCATATTAACATAATATCATAATATCATAAAATCAAAGTACCTATGAAATGTCAACATAAATCGCACACATAGTACGGAACCTCTGATGCACCATTACACACACCGCAGTACAGTTGGCACATTCTCCAGAATCCCGATGGGCTGTTTCTCGAACCGCAGATGGTGAAGGTCCAGCAAGATCCCGATG
>JAUYWV010119581.1:0-11857 GCA_032274565.1 Nematoplana nigrocapitula
CGCTTTCCAATGATGTAGTGCATGCTATGATTACTCTTTTGTGTGTCACATATTTTTGTTATAAAGTCAGCCGTTTTTTATAATTTTATTTTGAATTTTAGTAAGTAGGCTTATTATTATATTATATTAAATTATATTAATATTATACTTCAAGATGTTTGTTATAATAAATGAACATTGAATTTAAAAAAAAATTATACTTTTATTTTTTTGTCATATGCATAACAGTGCGGCACATTTTTGCCATTGTTCGTGAACTTGTCGAATGCCAGCTAGAAAGTGTATTACAGTTTACGTGCTTTATATATTATATTAATTTTGATATACTGTATATAAATACTTACAACTCTTCCAGATTTCCTAATCCTTCAAATGCATTGTTCGGTATTGTGCTGATCATGTTGTTGTCCAGATACCTGAAAAAGAAAATGTACAAAATAACTGTCGTTCTCTTTCTACCGTTCAACTGACATTATATAATTACTTAGCATAATATGTGCAATAATTATGATTCACAAAAGTGATATTTGAAAGTTTTACGTTTCTTTGAGCAGCTGGCAGAAAAACCCTTCAATGACTGACGATCTCCTGCTCAAAATTCATGAACAAGCTTATGCCAAACCTCTATTTGTAATTGGTTTCGAACGATCAACATTCATGAACAAGCTTATACCAAACCTTGAGTTGTAACAACTTTGAACACTCAACAGTAATTGTGAAGCCCAAATTCTAATATTGCGTGTACAAATTCATCAGACAAGTAAGCAATCACGTGAAACAAAAACTACAAACTATTAGGAAAACCCTTTTAGAAAAAAGAAAGCACCGTTATTAGTTAGAGATACATTGAGAGATGTGCTCCGCACTCTTATCTCCAGAGCATCATGGATCACCATCTCCATGCCATCACGTGCCGAGTGGATCAACTCGAAATGGTGTTCTTTTCCATAGCATGCCGTATACTATCCAGGAGATGCCTGTAATTTAGACTCACCTGGGTATCTTAACTTCTAAAACTATAAACTATCCAGAATGAGAAAAGAGTTATTCTTATTGAGCTCATGTGTGAATGTCATATTGGGATGGCAAAATTTCATGTGATTAACAAGACTGAATATCAAAAGTGTTACTATTAGATAAAATGTTTTGTTCATGTTATTGCACACGTACTGGGTGTTTTGGTACCCACCCTGTGAATGGAACGAATGAAACAGGAAGTTTACCGATAAAAAGAGGCGTCAGACAAAAAAAGTATTCTGTCCACAGTTTTAATCGACCTATTTAGTGAATTTATCATCAATGAAGCATTGGTGGGTATAAACATTAATGGTCAGAATATCACAAACCTGAGATTGGTGGATGATACGGCACTACTTCTAAGCAGTCAAGAAGACCTCCAGAAAATGGTGCAACAACTATGCAAAGTGTGTAATGTTTATGACATGTCAATAAATATCAAAAATACAAAAGGTATGACAGTAAGTAAAACGACCACTGACGACCAGCTTACCATCTATGCAGAGCAAGAAAGACAGGAAACAGGAAAGCAATATAATGATATTGGCTCATGGATCACCTAAAAATCAGCTGGACAGAAGAATAACAAACGAAACGGTATTACAATGATGGGAACGTCGGAAATTCTAGTCAGAAACCAAAATGAAAGAAAAGAACGATTTGCATTTCATGTACTGAGAGATTCCGGCAGAGTTTCTTCAACCTGGTCTGAAGGTACTATCAATCAAGGGAGAAACCTGGCGTGGAATTGTTGCTTACCTTCGAATCGGAGACGGCACCACATGATGATGATGATGATGATCCTTGAAAGGGCATGCACTATATGTTATTTTATTTTTGTCCGTATGGGTACCACGGGTTCCGATATAAGCCCCTTTTAATCTAAGCATTTCGTGATATGGATCTCGAGTTTTTATAATAATTAAAGAGCAAAGCTGAGAGTGAACGGGCAACAAAGAAAATTCAGAAAGATGAGGCAGAGCCTCCTGCATGGATCTCTTTTATAGCCCCACATCTTCTTGTTCTGCATCAAATCCGTCATAAAGAAGGTTGGTAAAGAGGTGGACATGAGCCTGTACGCGGACGACGCAGCAGTATGGGCCCAGGACAAGTGCCAAGTGAAGCGGCAGAAACGTTACAACATGCGGAGAAAGTGCAGACTTGGAGTAAGGGGAAGAAGCTTAGCCTGAGCATCAAAACTGCAAAGTCAACTTTTAGTATGGCCCGTGGGGTCAGAAAGTGTGCTGACCCCTGATTTAAATAAACCTATTGTACTCTTTGCTCTTCAATAGCTAATCACTATTATAAAGCTTTATATGTCTTTCATCATCCATTAGTGTGGTCGTAAAGTTCATTCTTATATTGCAGTCAATAAGTCAATGTCGAAATATAATTAATAATATGTCACCTTCATATCTTTTGCCAGATAGAAAGTGTATTACAGTGTATGTGATTTATATACCGTCTGTAAAAAAATCTGTCGACATCGACTTCAACTGTTAATAACTTAGTTTACATTCACCTACAACTATAAATTATGCATTGTTATTAGTTTTAAGGTATTGCTTTATAGTTAGTGATTTTTAAATTTCATATCCCTGCCATATCAAAAGTGTACATCGCAATGGCAATATATAAATAAAATAAATATTGAATATAAATAAATTTAAATTTAAAACTGTCATTGCGTCTGCATACTTTTGTCAAGCCAGTGTATTTATGTAAACTAATAACAATGCGTTATTGAATTCAAAATTCATACAGCAACTTCGTTCGCTGCCGCGAACTCAATTGCAGTATTCATTTTTCGTTTAATAACCCTACATTGTTAGAAAGCCCAAGATGTTTGCTTTCAAGTATAGTAAGATACATAGGCGCGTTTGCACCAGTCGACTGCATTCGAGAGTAACTTACTCCCGAGATAAATTTAACTCGGATGTAGCTATCCCCGGGATAAATTTCCACCGCCTTTTCGGTTGCACCAAGTCGGAGATAGATATCCCCGAGATAAATCTGGAATCCTCTAGTCTATTTATATCAGTCGTTTTCATTGGCTCTTGAGTTTAGATCTGACGTAGTATCTCTACCGAGTAAACTTAGCTGTGTGGGATTCGGATTCATCATTCATTCATTTCTTTAAAATATTTAAATGGCAAATCGGCCACGTACAAAACAGCGGCACTGACAACAAGGGGCTTGTGGTGCTGAAGCACCCCCAATATTTTGACAGAATTCAATATATTTTTACTTTGTAGTAAATAATAAAATCACTTATACAGGAGAATCATTCAGGTTATAAAAATTTTAGTATCATATATACAGAGTCTACGGAAGATGGTTAGACAGGTATAAGAAGCTGATTGGTTAACTCTGAATTTGTTTTAATCAATGAATAAATAGTATGCCTTGCTTAGACATATAAAGCTTTATCCACGCAAATATATGGATTTAGTTTAGTTTACACTTTTTGTTTAAATCGATTACTTTATTTAGATATTTATTTACACCTTAGCAAGTATTTGTTTTGTATATAGGGCACAGATTCCATTCATTGACAGATAACCTGTCCAAAACATTGCAACATGATACTATGCCTTTTTTACACAATTAAAGCCATACGCAGTGACGAATGTGCAAATTTGTTCTTTGACTATGTTTCAAAACGCACAAGCCAACATTTCTTCATTGAAGAGCCAAAACTTGAACGAAAGAAGCGCAAAGCAAACTATGCTACACTGCAGGTCATTTATGGAATGGAAGTTAGTGCTCAAGCCAGTGATCACCAGACAGTCAACAACAAGTACCGTGTAATGCACTTTGAGGTTGTTGACATCTTTGCCTCTTCCCTGAAGGAACGTACTGCATTTATGCAAATACTGAAAGCCTTTTATTGAGTGGGGTGAAAGGTGAAGAGCTGCATGATAATGATGGTTTGAAAATTCTTCATTGATGGTAGAAGTGCCTGTTCTCCGACAAATATGCAATGATACCAGCATTGACTGCTTCAATGATGTTCACCAATGCCTCATCAAATATCCACAAGAACGAAAATTGACGCCAAATGTAGTACTTGTCTGCATGCTTTTACTAGTCAATCCTGTAACCCCTGCTACTCCAGAACGCTCTTTCTACTTGGTCCGAGTTCTAAAAACTTGGAAGAGATCGACGATGTCTCAAGCTAGATGCAGTTCATTGGCTAATATGAATTGTCACAATAGGTGACTGACCAACTAGACTTAGCTTCAGTTGGCAACGAGTTTGTCGCAAAGTTCAATCAGCGAAAAGTGCATTTCGGAACATTTATTAGCGAAAAGTGCTTTTCGAAATATTTGTAACATTGTAACATTTGTAACTGTTACTATTATGCTTTGTATTCTTTGTGTTAACATTCATGTACGGTTATATCATGTATTATGTGTTTCCAATCACTCTTTTGAAAGTATAATTTACTACTGCCGAATAAGATTTTGGCCATACAATTGAAAATTACAAAACATCTTTCAGATTGATGATAATAAATTATTGGTACCCTTTATTTTTTCTGATATTTGGGATTATATATATATATATAGTGTATTTCCGATGGCAATTATATTTAGCACCCCCAATAAAAAATAGATTCGGGGGACATGCAAATAATTATAGTGGCTACAGTGACATCTGACTCAACACTGGGGTCGATGACGTGGGATTGTGAAGGCCACCGCAGCGCGTTTTGCGCCACCGGACTGAGAAGAAGAAGAGAAGTGAATAATATTATACATCATAAACAACTGACAAGTCAAGTGCCCTACGGGTTTCTATGGTCATTAATCCCACCCATATAGAATATAATCTTATTGACTCTTCATTTCTTTTAAAAGTTTTGAGAATAAAGCAACCCAAGATCAATACATCCCGCACAAGACTATCAGGGCACGCGACCTCTAGTGTTTCTGTACATTGGACACTAAATGAGTGTTCTGTTAGTTGACTTTTATTCTCAGGTTTATTCTCTGTGATGACCCGCAATGCTAGCTGTCAACACTCTGCGGGTTAAACCTTGGAAATAGCTAGCGACTTCCCGGACCACAGCTTGAGCAACTGTGTTTGGCGTACACTAAATGGGCATTATTCAAGTAGTGTGCGCACCCCTAATCCTCTGTTATGGGGCCAGGGATACAAAAAGTCACAGCCTTGCAATGTTTATCTTTAGCACGGCATATTTATCGTGTGGTTTACAAAAACAGCGCTTATCTCACTAAAAGTGCCGCAAAATAAATGCTGTCGAAGCATGGAGACCAACAAGATCTCCAGACACTCGGTGAAAAGAACCGGTAGCCAAGAATCTTAAAAATAAAAGTAACTGTACAATAGGTGGCGTTGTTTGGTTTATCTCGCTGTTATATACAATATGTTTATTTAATAAATTAAGAACAAGTCAGGCACGTCGGAACCGGGGGACTTCAGCCCACCCCCCAATAATTTCTGTGGAGGGCTCGAGTGTGTTTTAGCCCCCTAATTATAAGGATGGCACATAATAAATTTCAGGTAAACATGCAAAATCTTGAGATAATGATACTTAATTATGAAGTGTATTCCGCAACATAAGTGTATGAAAGGATTTTTTCTGTGATACAAATTTGGTGACTGCTGTCTCTGACCCAACCCGGGCTCCTATTTTATGTGATTCAACTCTTGCGGTTTGTGACCTAACATCGGCCATTGCTGCTGTCCCAAACTCAAGGCCGTCAATTACAGTATGCCATATACTACTCTGTGTACATCTACTGTATACAACTACTGACCCATCTGTCATTTCCGCAACTAGACTTACACATTTATTTCAGACATCTTGGTTTAAATATGTAGTTTCTCTGGTTATATCTTTATATTGTAAAAATGAAGTGTATTGTTTCTATTGTATAAGGAAGGTATTGTAAAAGGTAACAGCATGTTTTCATCAAAGGCAGCATCGGCCTTTCCAACAACTGGACCGCTTTAAGAGTAACAAAAATAGCCAATTTTTACAAAAGTACAGTACAACAGTTCCAAAGATCCCAACCACAGTGTTAAAATGATGCATAAAAAATCCAGTCAGCGGTTACAGCGGTACCTTTTCAAACAGCTCAATACCATAAGATTCTTAATACGACTGAGTCTTACAGTTCGGGGGGCAAGGTCCATTGAAGACAACTTGCATCGGTATTTAAAACAATTTGCATAGTTTTCGAGAAGTAGGTTAGATTGGGTAAATATCTATATCATTTGATATCGTCAACGAGCAAATGGAAATTTTGAGGCACACTGCCATGAGTGACATTTTGAAAGACTCCATAGAAACAAATGGTTTTCCAATTTTGACCGACGAAACGAGAGATTGTTCCAATCGTGAGCAGTTAGTCATATGCAAATACTCTGGATTAACGACGATCACAGTATATATGACGAGCCACTGGGACTTTTCAAGTTTTCGGATATCTGGTGTATCAACTTTGGTCACGGTAATAAAATACTGTATTTTGCGATTGGACTTGTTGATTAAATACTGCATAGGACAGGGTCATGATGTTGACGGAACGGCCGATTTCTAAAGACACATTTCTGGAGTTGCTGAACGTATTCAAGACGAGGTACCCTCCAAATTACTAGTTCACTGTTTGGTACACTATCTTAAACATATAACTCCAATACATTGTGCGAAAATAGAAAGTAGTACTGGAAGGTCTTGATACTGCCACATATATCATTAATTTAGTCAAATACTCATCAATGCGCCAAGCCTTATTAGAGTCAGTCAGAGAACATTTTCCTAATCTTCATCAAGATATTAGTCCTATTTGCCTACCACGTCCGGACTGTACAAATATGTGCTTTGAAAGCAATTCTTTCAAATTATCTCCCTCTCTTGGAAACCTTAATGCATCTGCTCAGTCATTGTTACGATTATTATGTCCATATAGAGCAACTGGTATACCTTACATACCTACATCTAGGCTCAACTATCTTTACACCAGCTGAAGAGGTATCCACCGTACTACAAACGAAAGCTACGAAGGCTGAGGAAGCACATCGTGGTCCCGACAATCTCATTTGTTTTCTAGAGCAGCAAAGAACCGATGAGAAGTTTGACTATTTCTTCTTGACTATCATGGGACATACTGCTAAAAAAACAAAACGAAAAAGCCAACAATGCCACGAAAACGCCGAGCGCCAAAGCGATTTGAAGTTGGAGAACACCAGACAGGCGCTCCTTGGACCCAACCTTCCGACCGAAGAAATGTGACAAAGCCATCATCCATATTACAGAAACAAATTGCAGAATACGGGATATACTGCGGTCCACCAGACCGTAAGGGGTCTCGGATGGGAACAACAACAACAACAATATTTGAAGTTGGTGCCGACGATACATATATTTACCAAACAGATGCCAAAACCTGCTACCCACAGCAATATTTCGAAGTGCTTGATCTAATCAAAATACATGTTTCCAGACATTTTCATCAAGCCAAATTCAAAAAGGTGAGAGAAATCTAAAGCTATTTGATCAGTGCTGCGACTGAAGCAACTAGTATTCTTCCTGCAACATTAACAATATATACGAGGCGAATCGGATATTGATATGGATCGACTTAAAATTCAGGTAGAAATGTTACCGCAGCTATTTTCCAAAACGTTACTATCAAAAAGGTGACTCGCATAAGTAGCATATGTCGACCTTTTAACGAAAATCCAATAACAAAACGGCTTCTTTCGGAAGTGAACAAGCTGCTGCGTTTTCTTGTATTACAGTCCCCGTAACCAGTGCGACATCTGAAAGAACCGTATGAATCAAGCCAGACGTAATCACGTCTGCCATCGTGATCGCACTGACATGGTGGACTTGTTGACAGCTGTAACTAAAGGTCTTAGTGTACAAGTTAATAGCAAAAGGGGACACTACTTTGGAAAATTCTAACATCAGTCGGACAGTTGAAACTGTATAGACTTTAGCGTGTATCCTTTGCACATGTACCTAGTTCCGCGGCCCTACTATAAACTATATATACAGTATATGCATGTAATGTACTAAGGTCAGTAAGGCGTCCCTAGAACTCTATGTAAGAATTATGTAAAATATACAAACAATTCTTAAAACAATTTATATGCCTAATCATTATGCGCCATTATTGTCCTATTATATAACTTTTCTGTAGATAATCCGAGCCCCCCCCCCAATGTTCAGAATGTTCCGACGTGCCTGAATATGTAGATATGACCTCCACCGTTATATAATCGTCCTACAAAATATAATTATTAATCGTAGAATATTGGAACCCACTTGACATATTTTTTGTGACACAATCGGATTTAATATCCGCCTGACTCTGTCATATATCTCGGTCAATAGAATTTGTCAACCGGCATCCTTCAACGCTTCTTTCGGGTGTTGGATGCTTCGGCAAATATTGGTGGTAATGTTAGAAACATAGAGAGCAAAAAATCGATACGTCTCCCACCACGCGCTGCGGCGCTATACGCCGTGGGAAGTAGTCAATCCTGATTTGTCCTTCGGTTGAGCGTGCTAAATAAAACCAGGCATTATTGTAGGTAAATGTATCTGCTATCTGCGCTCAAAGTGAATTAGAGCGAAGCAAAATGCTACTGATCTGCACTCGTCCGTGCTACGTGTCTTGCCTTATTCACATGTACATCATTGCCAAATGCATGTGTGTCTCAGGTGAGTTTTTGTTATGTTGTATTAATTTTGAGAACAATCCTAGAATACTGTACGTATAATATAAAAACTACAAATAAGGTGTTGGAAATAAAACGACCCTATAAGCTATACAGTTATATCGAGATATTTGGACGCGCAAGGGAACCCAGTAAAATCATAAAGAGGTAGTATGTGGATAAACTTGTTTTACATAAAAATTGTCGACGCGTTTCGAAGTTAGAACTTCTTTATCAGGGGCAGACTAAAAGCAACAGCTAGTAAGATGAAGACTACATGAAATAGGTGCATGTAAAGTAAATTAAATCTGAGCAAACAGTTAAAATTATACTCACTAGTCCGGATGCAGTATATAAAAACAGCGTTGGGAGAGACATTAACTAACCGAAAGTTTTAAAAGGAGAACTTATTCAACAGACGAAACTATTTATTTTAGAAAACTGCAGCATTGAGATAAAATAAGCAAATAGCGCCCACATCTGGCACACTCGTGAACACAACCACAAAGGTGGGTGCCCTTTTCAGCAACAAGGATCCCACTCCAATGATGGTGAAGACTAAGGTGGTTTACGACTTGAGAAGAACTCACTGCGCAACATTCTGAGAAAGCCCTTCGTCAAAGTGAGGCTCCAGTAAAGGTTTCGGCTCAAAGGGAGTGTCGGGAGGGACTCATTGCGCACGCAACAGGCGGGTTCAAACGGGGCAGTTGAAGGAGGAAACACGGGTGTGCAGCTGCGGTTGAGTATGGACTCGGCACATGACCCAGAGAGGGGATCAGGAAAACCCCTTGGAAGTGGCCGACTAGCCTTAAGTTCACTACATCTCTCTGCAGCAGAAATGAGTCAGAAGACATCAAACTGGCAAAATCCTTGGAGACTATCCACAAGTACGGCAAAACTGCCAGCTGAGGGTGTGTACTGACGGATCCGTAGGAGCAAATGGTGCTGCAGAAGGAGGATTTGTCATCACTGGAAGAAAAGGCAAGATGATAGAGGAAGGATCGATACCAGCTGGAGGTCTAGCCGATAGTTTCCTTGCCGAGTGCAGGGCTCTGGAGAGAGTGGTGTAGAACAGCTCACCCACGTTCAAGAGTGGCCGTGGTCGGAAGGAGTCTACCACAGGAAACCACTAAATCCCATGAAGTCACAGCAAGCCAATTGAGACTGGTCACTCCTTCCTCTTGAACACGTATCATCACAGACTCGGCAAAGCGAAAAACCTATCTGTGAAGAATGCGGAGAAACCCCGGAGACAGCGCAACAGCTGTCCTAGGTGGATCTCTCTTAGAGAGCGATGTTTTGGTGGCCAGACTTTCGACATCTCTTTAGCACTGGGGATTGGCAGTTCATTGTAATGTTGGGCCATGAAGGACAACTCCGGATATGGCGAGATGAAGAAGTTCAGTTACCGGAAACATTCTAACGCGGCCTATACAGATGGGCATAAAATGAACAATTATTTGTGTTAGTTAGTCGCGCCGATAGTCCTGTGTTCATGCCTTACGTAATCACATTCAATTCCTTATTAAATTCACACATGAACGGCGCATGAACGCATCCATTGGGTGGTCTAACATACTGACAGAAAAGTCAAATGATATATGAATCAATTTTCACTTTCCGTGTTGTTGACTAGGTGGCAACCCACTTACCGTAATCCCACTTAGCTGATCCGAACATGCTATAATCATACTGGCGTACATACAGTAGATTGATTTAAATAGACACTGCTTTCTCTCTCTCTCTCTCTAATAAACGAAATATTCTGTTCACTTTTTATGAAAATACACATACGCTGGATGTTTTATAAAAATGTCTTTACTATACTTATCAAATTTCAAGAAGGAATTTAGTAGATATTATTTGTAGGAACATCACCATAATTTTCGAATATTTGGCTTTCCGGTAAGTGGGTTTTCCGCTAAGGGGTTTCCGATAAGTGGGTTTTACGGTAAGTGGGTTTTCTGCTAAGAGGGTTTTCTGCTAAGTGAATTTCCGGTAAGTGGGTTTTCCGTTTTCGTAGGGGACGAGGTGGCTCAGTGGGTTGGGCGGTCGACAGCCGTGGTGAGGTTGGTGGGTTCGAGTCCCTGCTCGGGCTATAATAAAATTCCTTCGTCCCTGGTTGACAGCTGTGTCAATCGAATGCTTAGCGACCCGAAAGGGTTCGTTTGGTTTGATTCCGGATCTTACAGGTGGCGTTACCTTTAATGTACCATCAAATCATTATATCTGATTTCCAAAACATACTACTTCTAGTAGTATGCAAATAAATAATAAAAAAGAACGATGGGGCTGCATTGCGGAATTTCACTAGGGCCAACCCTCACTGGATGGCCTGAGAGGAGTCGAGTTCTTCATGGACGACGACGACAGCTGTTTCAGGAGTTTCAAATCTAGTTCTTTTTAGTGCTTTTTTAACTCGAGGTAAAATGTAAAAGTCGCAAGGAGCCAGATCGCTCTGAAGTGAAATTTTTCTAAATTTTCATTTTAAAAGATGATCAAATAATGAAGCAAATTTCAATTGCTGATATAGATTCTTTTAAATTCAAAATTTGAAGTTATCCAATGAGATACAGACGTCAAATTTTCAGTAATATCTGAGATATTTCTAATAAAACGCACAGATATTGCATGCATCATGATGGGTTCAAAGAGATTATAGGAACTTATTGAAGCACCATCGCACAATACACAATGGCTAGAAATTGCAGTATTACTAATCAACTGCAGATTATAAAAATACTTTTTTCAATAAACAATGAGTGAGATTTGCATTCTGTGACATCACATAATTTTCTCAAAACTTTGGAATATCCATTTCAGAGATCACCGCGCGTTTTACCTGAAGAAAAACAAGAGTAGTAAATATTAGGCTATTTATATTATTATAATTGATAGTGTACAATGCTTGTGGATATCTGTCGAACATTCTATTTCTGAAAAAAACAAAAATAGTCCTCACCGTCGTGTACTACTATAATGATTAAACCTAGACTTCATAAACAAACAAAAATAGTCCTCACCGTCGTGTACTACTATAATGATTAAACCTAGACTTCATAAACAAACAAAAATAGTCCTCACCGTCGTGTACTACTATAATGATTAAACCTAGACTTCATAAACAAACAAAAATAGTCCT
>JAUYWV010119592.1:0-20546 GCA_032274565.1 Nematoplana nigrocapitula
GAATTGCCATGCATAGATTCCCAGGCGCTACGCGCCTGAAATCTATGCTTGCAATTCAAACGTAATATTCCTACATTTTAAGCGACCAATTTTGCTGTTTTTAACGACCCATATACAGTATCTCCTAAAAGTCCGATTCTGACTGTCAGTTATTCTCACTGATGCATTTAGGCCCAGTAACTACAGTCTTCACAAATTGGTAATGGCTAGACTACCTAATATATACTGTACTTATAAAACAAAATTTATTCTCTCAAAGATTGCGATCTGTTTAACACACAATTTTCATAAAACTATCAATAACAACAATAAAATTTATTGACCTCGATTTCGCAACGACTGAAATACGCTCATAAAGTAGAAATTTACAGCTAAAACTGAAAGTCACATAGCGAATGTGTCCTCTACTTTAACAGTCTTTTGGAGTTCACTAACCTCTCAATGAAGTCTTGGAAAATGTTATTACATTTTTCCTGGAACCATTCATCAGCTGATTTCGATTGCCAGATGGAGGGTGATTCTTCCCCATTCGGCGCCCAAGCTCTGTAACGATGGGGTCTCACGTTATCATCCTGTAGCACTGCAACGTGCCCAATCTTGGCGGTGGACCGTAGGATTTCTTGCACACACCGTTCACCATTCAGCATTCTATCCGCGTGATAGAGTGGAGTTCTGTAATGCCTGATGATCTTTCCACACACCATGATGTTTTCTCACAGCGTCGCGTCGTGAACAGCACTTTGCTCCACTGAGCACGCCTCCAGACTTTCGAATAAACGATCTTTGGCTGATTAGTTTTTGTTTTATAACTGTATTTTTTATAGGATTTCGTAAAACTATTATAGTAGTATATAAGGAGGACTATTGAACGTTTTCATAAATTCATGTTCGACGAGATACAATAATTTTAAGAGGTCCTTATATTTTGCGAAGATTGTAGATACAAATTAATCTAACAATATTTGTCAGAAGGTTCCGGATACTGTATCGGCAGGGAGTAAGAAGAACCTAGTGGAAGCGACAGAAACTAGTTAAAGGCAGAGAACAGGGATGCACGTCCTGCTACGCCAGTCAGAGTTGTATTAAATATTCCAGACACTAAAACAACAGTGACAGAGCAAATCAACGTGGAGATGTGACAGTTGAGTAAAGTACAGTTGATTAACTATGGCCTGCTCCATCTGTGCAGATCGTGATCAACGAGAACGGAATTCACTCCCTCATCTTCACTCGAACAGCACCCACCGACGCCGGGCAGTACATCTGCTCGGCCCAGAACAAGGCCGGCGAGGAGCGGTTCACGGTCAATGTGAGTGTGATCCCCCGCGAGCAGACTATGCCGCCTCGGTTTGTGGAGAAACTCCAACCGCTCGCTGTTACTGCGGGAGAACCGGTGGAGATGCGTGTGGTGGCCGAGGGAATTCCCACCCCGAACATCGCCTGGCAGAAGGATGGCAGGTGAGATCGCTTCGAAGATTATGAGAGCATGAGATAGCTGGAAAAAGGATGCTTGAGATGGAAGTGAGATTAATCCGTGCTGGCGGACATCATTAACCTATGCAAATTGCAAACAAGAATCAAAAGCTATGTAAATAGTTTCATTGAACCAATCCGTTTATTGTTTTTGTTGTAATTTCTGGGTCAAAGAAACGCGTCAGAGTTCCGACCTTGCGGAGGAAAAAGAAAGAAAAGAAACATGAGAAAGAGAGAGGGAAGAGGAAGAGAGGGAAGGGAGACAGAAAAAGGTAAAGAGAGAAAAATAAGAAAAGAGAGAGAGGGAGATAAAAGAAAAAGAGGGAAAAGTAAAGAGAGAGAGAGTGGGAAGAAGGAGAGAGGGAGATAAGAGCGCGGTAAAGAATTAGATAGGGAGAGAGAGAGACGGGAATAAACGAAAGAGAGATCGAGAGAAAAGAGGGAACAGAAGGAGAAAAAGAAAAAAGGAGGATTGAAAAATAGAGAGATAGATAGAGGAGATAATGTTGAGAGATGGTATGAAAGGGAGTGACAAGAAAGAGAGAGAGAAAAGAAAGAGAAAATAGAGGAGAGAGTAAAGAGTTAGAGAATGAGAGAGAGGGAAAAGGGATAGAATGAGAGAGAGAGAAAGGGGGAGAGTGGAACGGAAAGAGATAAAAGAGAAGGTTAGAGAAAAAAAAAGAAATAATAGAGGGAGACTAAGAGAAAAATGTAGAGAGGAAGAAAGGGTCAGGAAAGGAGAGAGGAAGGAGGGAAAGAATGAAATAGAGAGGGAGAGTGCAAAGGAAAGAGAAGGTTAGGGAAAAGAAAGAAATAATAGAGAGATAGGCAGGGAAAGATGTAGAGAGTGAGAAAGGGTCAGGAAAGGAGAGAGGAGAGGGTATATAGAGAGTGGAAAAGGAAGTGACAGGAAAGAGAGAATAGAAAACGAAAAGAAAGAGAGGAGAGAGAAAACAGAGTGGAGAAAATCTATTGTTGGTGTATTGTTTGTCACCTGCACAGACCGATGATCACCGATGGCAGACGCATACAAATGCAAAGCGATGAAGGTGTCTCCTGTCTGCGAATCGCCCCTAGTCAACATGACGATACCGGCTGGTACCACTGCCTCGCTGCTAATGTGGCCGGAACTGCAGCCACCAGGGCCAAACTTACTGTACATCCGGGTAGGTTCTCTGCTGCTTCACTTTGTGGTGAAATATAGTTTTGCCAGTGAATATGGCCTTCATTTGCGGTTGCTTGTCTTTCAGGAGCTGCCGAAATACTGCAGAAACCTCCCGAAAAGAAAATCATTATCCCCAAAACCATGAAAAAACCCGAAATGTAGGTATCATACTACTAATTCTGGGTATTTAGTTGCGAAACATGACGTGTTGTTGGTAGCACTATTGCATTTCTTTTTCTTTTTAATCCAAGAAGTTATTTTATTAGTCGCTGTACCATTCTGATAAGTCATTCCCGCGTTATTCTATACAGTATGCCAAGTGAAGAGGCTCCACCGCCTTGGATCGCCCGTCTACGACGGGACGAAACTGTCGAGTCGGAACAATGGTCTCCGGACCTAGCCCGACCGCCCAAATTCGCGAGGCCACTCCAACCGGCCCTTCAAGCGCTGGCCGGTCAGCCGACCCGTTTCGAGACCAGGGTAGTGCCAGTCGGTGATCCCGCCATGCGGGTCGATTGGTGCAAAGACGGCCGGCCACTTGAAGAGGGTGAGCAACGATATATTGGGCACTATTGTTTATAGGCTTGCACAAGAGTCTCCTCCATCTGTCAACAGGTCCTCGGATCCTGAAACATTTCGAACGAGGTATCGCCTCGTTACAATTCGCTAACGTCTTCCCAGAGGACGAAGGTATCTATCACGTGACAGCCACCAACAATTTTGGTCGCACTGAGAGTAACCGTGTTGAGCTCAGGTAATTATAAAGTGCGGTGGCGATTTTGTCCACTTTTCACCTCTTTACGTTCATTTATGCACATTTGGTTGCCATCATTCCAGGTTGTTTGTCGAACCACCGAAACCAGATTTTGGAGAGTATACTTTCACGTAAGTTATGTTGCATATATGTTTAATCATAAAACAGATATGACGAAGACATTTATTTATAGACTGATTACAAAAAAGTCGAACATAGTAAAAAAAAGCTTGGTTGAAGATTACGGGGAGAACCGATTAATCGAAAATCAATTTATCAATTTTTGATATCCTCTGCACGACTGAAATGTTTTTCATTGGGGGGGGGGGGTGCTTCAGATTTGAGAGTTGGTTTTGAGGGTGAAATTGCGATGTAGAGCCGAGAGATTATGTTTAGTAAAAATGAGTTATGGATGTGATTTGGTAAATTCTTAACACAGTCCATTATTTTGACGATATTCCATTGGTTGTATAACTATGGTTATATCACATTATTTGTATTGCTATATGTTGTTTCCTTTGCATATGCGAATAGCTGGCGTATTAAATAAGTTAATATTTGCAAATACTGCCTAGTATACGTAACATATTCAGTCAAAAATTATTTAAATTCCAAAAGCTATCTCCTCTCAAAACCGACTCCACATCAACTCTACTGTACATCACTCTCAAACCGTCTGTCAACTAGATCCACTCCTATGCTATCCGAATCGATGTTAGTTGATCTTTGAATGTATATCTTTCTCAGAATCTCCACGGGCGAGCAGCAGGAACCCCTCTGCCCTCCCACAATTGTCCGCGCCCCTGAGCCAGCCCGCGTCGAGGAGGGCGGTTCGGCCAAATTCGTTGCCAGGGTGACCGGCAATCCCGAACCGGAGGTGATTTGGATGTTGGCCGGTCACCCGGTTCAACCGGACAGCCGTACGCGGGCCACTTACGACGGCCTGGTGCACACCCTCGAGGTGGCCAAGTGCCTGGTCCCGGACAGCACCCGTGTCGACCTGGTGGCACAGAACTCTCTGGGGACTCGACGGGTTGATACGAGTCTGGTCGTCACTCCCAAACAGGACTGGCGCTCGCAGTTGAAAGCCGTGCCGCGTAGGTTGGATCTGTTCAACCGATAGGCATGACGAATGCATGCGTTTTGTTGTTGTTATCTGGAATGAGCAGTAACTTTTTCATTTTTCTCCACTTGTTGCTATCATCATTGATTCCTTTGCCTGAGTAGCCGTGGATGCACTCATAGGAATGTCTCCATAACGTCTTTCGTCTTCACATTCTCTAATTAACACACCCAATCCTTCAAGTCATCTAGCCAGGCTCTTTTTATCGTTTTTCATGCTCTTTACTTTAACTTTCTTTCCATATACTTCTTTTCAGTTTTACGCTTCGTATTTGGTGGACAAATAATGTTTTTTCTTGTTTTTACGATATGCATAAAAGAATCTAACCTTTTTTCGGGACATAATTTGTCAATCTTTTACATGATGTAACTAACATCCTCGTTGTCTAATTCTTCAACGTGATTCTTTCCAATGTCCTTATGATACTAGTTTCTTGGTCAATTTTAGTCCACACCTCTCTCCCTCTGATTTTGCACCCTCAGCGATCACGGCTTCAAGATATTCGAAGCTTGCAAAAGCATTATTTTGATATAAATAAAAGAAACCTTGTCATTTTAAAGTTTGACATTTTAGCGTAGAAGAACATTTCATAGATTGACACTGCTTCCACAGTTGTGCTCAATATGCCAGATTTCAGTTTTCAATTCCCAGGCAGTCCTACATTGGGCGAGCTTTAACGACATCTGGCTTAACCAAAAAGGGAACACAGTGTGGTCAGCGATCTACTACTTTCGACCAATATCAGAGTCTATACGACGATATGAAGGGCACATAAATGGCCATAGACCAATATCAGAGCCTATACGACGATATGAAGGGCGCATAAATGGCCATAGATCAATATCAGAGCCTATACGGCGATATGAAGGCCGCATAAATGGCCATAGACCAATATCAGAGCCTATATGGCGATATGAAGGCCGCATAAATGGCCATAGACCAATATCAGAGCCTATACGGCGATATGAAGGGCGCATAAATGGCCATAGACCAATATCAGAGCCTATACGGCGATATGAAGGCCGCATAAATAGCCATCATGGGAGCGATAATTAATCAGAGAAACGCTTTCTCCACAGACAAAAGTCCGCAATATATATCTCTGCCCGTTATGCGCATGTGTTTTTCATAGGAGCATGCTATTGTTTTTTATTGATTACTTATTTGATCGCATGCTGCATGTCTTGCATGTTTGTCGTTCCCCCCAGATCCCATCATCAGTACGCTAAATCGGCGGGCCTCTTTTGGCAAGGAGAGCAGGTACACAGAAGAACTGTGCCACAAATTTGCCACACGTCAACCGCTCACAACTGTGCAAGTGTGGCATTTGGAGAAAGTGGTCCCACCAGGTGTGTGTATCTTGTGTTTGCGTGCACCCCCGGCCATGAATGCCAAATTGACTGAAAGCATCTCTTTTTCAATTTGTTTCAACATTGTATTGTCCTCATTTTGATACGCCCTTTGTTCTCCTTTCGTCTTGCACACAGATGTTGTTGAAGAAGTGATCGATGCGAGTCGAACTCCTGCGGCCCAGGCCTCACGACCAGCTGGTAGGGCCCCTCTCTTCAGAAGTCTACTTCAGCCTGTCAAAGTTAGAGAGGGAGAACCCGCTAAGTAAGTCTGTCAGTCGATGCTTTGTACAGGTGATCTCTCCCATTTCTACTTCACACGGAATACACATAGCTATTTTGATTAAATTGAAAACTGATTAAGACGTTAATGAGGCGCCGTTTATTTCTAGAAAATTAGCGTTCAGGCGGAATTTTTCATAAATAACACACGTCCCCCAAATCGAACTCCTCTGTGTTAAGTCTTAGCAGGGTGACATCCGATATACATATTCGATCCTATATTCTCAGTACTCTGGAGCAGAACACGACGGATCTAGAGCAGACCACTGGAAAACTGGTCCTCAAGTCTACGGTGGTGCCGCAAGCCAAATGACAGAAGGGCTAAGGGTGAAAAGTCGCAGTTGTGTACCCGTGCATGAACTTGGGGAACATGGACGGATGGCTGATCCGGTGAATGCTAGTTGAACTATGTAGGCTCTGTTTGATGGTAAAAGACTCCTCCTTAAAGATTTATGCTTCTTTTTACCATGTCATAAACTTTACGGGACATGTTTCCGCCGCGGCTTTGTCGAGAGAAGTGCAATAGACCCGCACGCCATCACCGAGACTCGCACGTCACGTTCCTGACGATTCGGAGTCTTACTTTGTTGTCAACAAAACTAGATTACGTTACTCCTACGTATACAAAGGATAGATCTTGGCATCCAATAAAAGCATTGATTCATTGATTCTCTTTTTCTGTCTACAACTACTAGAGGATACTAGTCTACATTTCCTAACACTTGCTACTTGTAGTAGCTCAGCTGTCCAGTGAACATCTGGGTAGTTGGTTTCCTGCAGAAGTCATTGCGATGATATTGATTTTTAATCAATTATTCTATCAACAGAAGTCAACCGGTGACGTCAAATTGCAATAGTTTTGTTAATTTAAAAAGCAAACATTCTATTGCATGTTCTCTTGGCACGCAGGTTAACAGGAGTAGTATTGTGTGAGTAGATTCATTATTAAAATCCTATCTCCTCTTTTTGTTTTTAGATTCGCAGTCGATTATGAGGGAACACCCGTCCCTCAAATAACTTGGTATCGTGAAGGCATCGAGATCCAACCTTCCGAAAACTACCGAGTAAGTATCAGAGTTAGTTGTTTTGTAAAAATAACTCTCCTACTATAAGTAATATATTTCGAATATGAAAACATTTTTTCCAATAATACAATCTTTTTGCTCTTCCTACTTTAAGTGCGCGCATTTCTTTCGCGAGATTTATATCGTAGTCACTTAATTTGATGATTCAATCGGTTTTTGTCTGCCATACATAGATTTTGATTAGTCATTATCATCATCATTTCCTTCAGATTCTCACTACTGAAAACCGAAGTGAATTGGAAATACAAATCACGCGCAACGATGACGCTGGCACATTCACCGCAAAGGCGTCTAACGAATTGGGCACCGCAAACACCAAAGCCAGATTGATTATTCTACCACGTGAGTACGAAAATGAATCTCCCGCCATATTGCCGAAGAAGGGAAAGCAGAACATGATAGGTAAATTGCTGCATGTGGTCGAAATCATCATCAGGTAAAAATGTAGACGGTACGACGCCGTGTGTTGGTTTTGGTTAAAGCAACAAAAAAGTTCTACGCGCAGCGGTACTAGTCATTATTTTACAACACAGTGATTGGAAAATAAAAAAACTGGAAATCTAACAAATGTTATCTGGACAGGCCTACTTATTGCATTGAATCAGGAGATCGGTTGATTATAGAGAAAAGATTAGCTGACGGTATCACGAAGTATAATTTGGATATATTTCGGACATTGGAAAACCTAAAAGTAAACGTAAACACTTTTTTTTCTTGCTACTGTAATTTCCAGTCCAGAGTATGGGTCAGTACCCCGACCCCCCGGGATATAAAGAGAGAGAAAAGCGAAAAGACAGAGATAGAGGTTAAAAGAAAGTAGAAAAAAGAGAGATGAGAAAAAATGAGAAAGAAAGGCTGAACGGAGAGAAAAGAGAAAGAAGAGAGAGTATACAAAAGAGGGAGGGGTGAGAAAGGAAAGAAAAGATAGAAAGAGGGAGAGAGAGAGAGGGAGGGAGGAAGAGAGCGAGAGAGGGAGGGAGAGAGGTGAGAGGGATAGGTGAGGGTCCTACGCGCGGTTGGGCTGCTTACGCGGCCAGTACGTCACACACACAGGAAGAGAGAGAGAGAGAGAGAAAAGAAAGAGAGTGAGGGGGGTGAGACAGGAAGAGGATAAGAAAGAAAAAATCTTAGGTCACAGGTTGCCTGCCGGACCAGAGCACCCCCGCCACGAGAAGGCGGTTGCATGGGTGCAGGTGAAACACTTCGACCTGGTGCATGGATGTTTAAGGTACCATTATGTCGATATTCCTCCAGTTCTCTTGATTTGGACAAAAGGAGGTTTTTAAATGAAAAGCAGACAATATAATTCAAATGTATATATTTCAATATTGATGTTTTGAAATATGCGACTTGATGAATTCCGCATTTTTGCCTTTCTCTCTCGTTGACTCCCTTCACCGCTGTAGCCGCCCCGCAAGCGGTGATACCCCGATTCACATCGAAACTTCAGAACACCCTCGCTCCCATCGGCGATCCGGTGACCTTCGACTGCACCGTGGAGTCGATGCCGCCCGCCCAAGTATTTTGGCAGAAGGACGGACGTCACCTCCCGGAGCAGTCGCCACGCTGGAAAGTGATCCACGAGCCGCCCCATCACACTCTAGTCCTCTTCGAGACCACCCCCATTGACCAGGGCCGATATGAGTGTGTGGCGGTCAATCCAGCTGGAAGGGTCACCTCGTCGGCTCAACTGAACATCGATAGTGAGTTGTGGTCGACCATAGAAGTAAACTTTATATATATTCTCTTAGGGAGAAATAGACATCAGCGCAGTATTTTATGAGTAGAAACAATATACCAAGCTATTTCAAAAATTTATCCCCATTATAAAAAGGCATGCAAGTAAACAAATCAAATTCAACAAGTACTTTTTTACAATCACTACAAGGAAACCATAACTTTTCCTCCTCTGACAAGCAAAGGCTGCATTCCCTGGGACCTCTGACAGTTTCTCTCCCTTTTCTCTTCCACTCTTTTCGCACTGCTATCTTTATTCTCTCCTCTCTTTTCTTTTCTTCTTTCTTCTCTGGGAGGTCGGAGCGTTGACGCGTCCCCTTCACCGGAATTACAACAACAGCTCACTGCGTAAAGGGAGTTTATATAGTGTGTTTTCGACTGTCTCCTTCACTGAATGCTTCAGAGCACGAAACAAATCTGATAAAAAATGAATTTTGCCAATTTCCAAAAAGATGGATTGGTACAACAAATGACACATCTGATGGACAAAGTGTGACGTGTGTGCTTTGGACTGATTGGCCGACTGCATCTCTCAGCGACCCCATTAAGGATGAGGCAGTCGACAATAGGAATATTTGCACAAAGAAGAAAACTGTGGAGAAAAGGGAGCATGGTTCCCGTCAATTTTCGTCATTGCTTTTTCAACTGGCTAATGCTTGTTCTCAGAGAGCTAGAGGATTTTCGAAAGCCACAAGTGAAACTGTCTGATTTCAATTGATATGATTGGCTTTGGGTTCGTCGTGGTTTGGAGTAGTCACCTGTAAAATAAGATTCCACTTTCAAATTTCGCTATTTTGCCAGTAGCTGCTACACACCTTTGACGATGCTTCCTTCCATCCTACATGAACGTTTGTTCAGTACAGGCTGATTGCGAAGAAAAAGCATAGAATCTCACAAACTGTTCATATTAACAGCAGTTATGCCGTTTGTTTAGTTCTCATGTTGTCAAGTCGAAAGAAGTAGAAGTAATCCTGACCACATCAAAGCACTATTTGCCTCGAATCGAATGCATTTGTAGTTAAATGAATGGAACATTTGGTTCAGATCTTGCATTTTCTTTGTTTTCCAGCGAGTCGACAACGTCCTCCTTCGGCTCAGGAGGACCATCATCCACCACAGATTGTGGTCCCTCTCACGGACCAAACAGTTGACGAAGAACAACCTGCTATTTTCCGAGGAAAAGTCACGGGCAAGCCAAGTAAGAATTCAGCTGTAGCTAAAGAAAGTACAGTATGTACAGTAAGTAGCTAGTATTGCCTAATTACCTAGTATTTGTGTTGAACAAACACATTGCGCAACTGCAAATGACAAAGGGTACTTTGATCCCCCCCCCGCTGTGCATCCAGTACCCGATGTGTCCTGGTTCCACAACGAACGTCAAGTCAAGCCGTCCAAATATTTCGTCCTCAGTATGACACCTTTGGGAGAGGTGTCCTTAAAAGTGGTCAACGCCTATCCTGAGGACACCGGTTTGTACACGCTGCGTGCGAGCAATCCGGCCGGTGAGGCGAGATCTACCGCTCAGCTGGTTGTCAGAGGTGAGTCTTGTCTCCTTCTTCATCCCTGTTTATCCTTTCAAAGTTCTTCTGTTGCCCACCTCTCGTGAGAAAAGGTCAAATGGTAATCAACAAAGTAAATTGGATTGCAGATATCAAGGTATAAAGTCAAATAATCGTTGGCGCTTTCTTGAGGTTTTTCAAGACAATTTCAATTGCATAATAGATAGACTTGCACACACCTTACAGTTCTAAATTAAAGAATACAGGTAGTAAAAATAGGAACTCTCGAATAATGTATTTTTTGTGTTGGCAGTTGTCAAAGACACTAACCGTAATCATACAGACAGTAGAAAAAGAGCTAATTATGTGTATTTAATAGTAGCTGAGGATGGTGTTTTATTCGAAATCATTGATACTTCACGCCATCAATGCATGGATAGTCGACGGAGGTATGAGCAATGCATGAGGAGATCAAAAGAACGTTTCCCCATGCTTTATACGACTACCAGCTTCCAAGAGTAAAATATCTGCGTTTTGTATGAAATTCACTGCCACTTAGGCTAAACAGAGGGAGGTCTTTTATCTGCCCTTATATAATTTACTGTTATAAAGAAGAAATATTTTTTTCTTTTTTATTTCACTTTTAGTCGAAGAAGGAGACGAACCGCCATTGATCGTGCGTCCCTTGCAGTCCCTATTCGTTCCCGAGGGTTCCCAGGCCGAATTCGTCGTCGAAGTCTCCGGCCGACCCAAACCTGTTGTCAGCTGGCTGCGCGAGAATTTGGAACTCATCGACACACCCGATTACAAGGTTGGTTGGAAGAGACTGAGTCGTGCCCGTATCAGGAGTGATCATAAGCGTCTTCTTCGCACAATTTTAGATGTCCTCATCGGGACCGGTACATGTACTGCTCATTCCGGAAGTGTTCAGAGATGATGTCGGTGTGTTCTCCATTCGTGCTTTCAATCATCTGGGAGAGGCCATCTCATCCGCTTCTCTCAATATCGGAGGTACTTGTTTGTGCACGTCGTGGTTTGGTTTATCTGCTACGAAGCATGGACATATGACGTTTTTTGGTATAATATCCGTTAACCTATAATTCAGAACAATGCATTAAGTTGATAAGAATATTATAGAATTAAATGGGAAAGTTACACATCATGCCACATCGAGAAGTCGAAAGACTTTTCTACTGTGCCCAATTAGAGTAAGCTCTCAACTTGGAGGCGTTGATAGGGGCATTGCAAATAGGTAATCGTTGGTCAGTCGGGAAGGATCCTCGCAATCAGATATTCGAGATTACCCGAAATACTTGTCACAAACTGATGTACGCATAAAAACACGATGATGCTGAGATAGAATAAGAAAAAATACACAGTACAGTGTTTTGCGACTGTTAAAGTTGGACGTTAATAAACGAATGTGGACGCGAAGGCAGGTTGGCTGAACAGAGCATCGTGGGGATATCTGAAAATAACGGAATGCTAGCGGCGGAAAAGAAGAAATAACTGACAGAGTATGTGCACAACAGGAAAGTAAACAAACAAAGATTAAAATAAGCAAACACACAAACAGGTAAACAAAAACAAAGAAATAAAAATCGATTAAAGCAAGTAAACAAACAAACAACTAAACAAATTCAAACAAAGAAATACAGGGAAACAAACACACAAGTAAACAACAAAGCAAGCAAACAAACAAGTAAGCAAATCAAGAAACAAAAACAAGCAAATAAACAAACGAGTGAACAGAAAATAATAACAAATGAGAAAAACAAGTAAACAGAAAATAAAACAAAATGAAAACTATAAACAAAAACAATTAAACAAATGCCAAAGTAAAATACAAGTAAACAAAACGCAAATTAATCACAATCAATAAAGTTTAAACCAAGAAACAAAAAGTCAAACAAAAAACAAGGAAGCAAAAAGAAAGTGAAGTGGAAGAAGTCGTTCTGGTTGAATTAACGACATCGGCAAATGGATACGCTGAGGTGTGGTAAAGTGAAGGTTTGCGTGCTGGAAAGAATACCGACGACACTTTTAGAGGACTATACTATGGCGAAACGACAACGAAAACGTGGTGTTTTTAAAAAATCGTTTTAAAGCATTGCATGTAACGCGTAAACTGATTACTCTGTAATAATAATTAATATTTGCCCATGTTCTATGCATAATTGCGAAAACGTCTATTTGCTCCTGCTTTGATTCAATGTAACCGTGTTATCTCTTCTGACTAATCTGCACTCATGCGTACTTTGCCTGCTTATTGTACATTGATGATAGTTGCAATAGGCTGCTTTTAGTTCTTACTTGCTTGGTTTGTCATTAATCTTTAAGAGTAAATATGTATGAGTGACAGTTCTCAGAGTTTAGCCTCCCCTCGAGCAACTCCTCCGTATTCCCTGCATGTTCAACTTCTTCGAGCATGCGCCAGAACAGTACATGTACTGAGTGAGCACGGAATGCTGGGCTCCGGTGAGTTATGGCTTTGCCCAATTTGTTACGATTAACGAGTCAGTCATTTCGAATGTCCCACTCTCTCTCTCTCTCTCTACAGGTCACTTTCCTTTGCCATTGGAACCCGTATCGCCTCGGGCACCGCATCTGGTCGAAAAACAGATCAGCTTGACCGAGGTAATGCAGAATCAGCAGCGCATGCTGGATCTCATGCCCCAGCAACCGCCGGTCATTCTCAAAAAGCCGCCTGCTCAACTGAAAGTCCCCAGAGGCCAAACTACCAAGTAGGTCCCCCACAATACGAAGCGTATAGCACATCTTCCACTGACTTTCGAAAAATATAAATCTTTGGGAAAGGTTGATGGATAATTCAAATAGTCTAGTTGATTATATGGAAGCCTCCTCGAATTTGCAGACACCATCTGAGCTCGCCGACTGCACTATCTGTGAGAACACTAGCGAGGTTTCGGTACACTTTCAGTAGGTTCCTGCGCATTGTGGACTGGTAGGAAATGAGAGAGTGGATAGTATGGCGTAAAATTGATCTCTGCAACCCCAGGTGAATGTCTCAGTAAGTGTAGACTCAGCAAAGAGAGGAAGAACGAGGGAGTGGAAGAATGGGTGGAGTGATGATTGGTATGCTAAGTTATCTGGAAGAAAGAAAACTTCTTTCGATCTGTCCCACAAAGTTCTATCTTTCCGTTAATATCTCTCTCGCATTTTTTTGCTTAAGATGTGCCACTACATATGGCTCCAAATGTTTTAACATTCGATTTGCTGTACCATTTGGAAGGCAAAACATGTAATCATTCTAAAATATGTCATCGTATTCGTTAGAACTTTATTTATTTTGGCATTCATTTGGCTATTTAAGACGTCTCTATTGGTCGATTCTAACTATTCTATTTTGGTAGTCATAAATGCTATATTGTATCTTTTCTCTACAGATTGGACTGTACAATTGGCGGCTCGCCTCAACCCACATTTTCGTGGTATGTGAATGGCCTAGTCATCCAACCATCGCCGAAACACACAATCCAATCAGAACGAGACACGGTCTCTCTGATAATTCGCGACTTCAACGAGCGCGATGTTGGCGAGTACATTCTCAAAGCCGAGAACGATCTGGGAGTGACCACGTGTAAGACCGGCATCACCCTCGAGCCGGCTAAACCGACGGTGCCTCAACAACCCGAGCCCATACTGCGTACCGGGACGTCACTGCAACTGGCACGACTTCAGCAGAAGACTGTTGAGAATGTTGTCCCCCGGTTTATCAAGGCCTTGCCGCCCAAGCTTCGCCTGCGTCCCAACGAGAAAGCGGTGTTCGAAGTGGAGGTGGAAGCCAATCCCCCCGTCGTATTTCGTTGGTACGTCAACGGGCTGGAAATCAGACAGACGGACAAGTTCCACATCCTCGAGGTTATCAATCAATCCCAACTGGTCATGCCGACCGTTCGCCCGGAGGATATCGGAGTTGTCACGGTTGAGGCCAGTTCCAATTTGGGCAAAGTGGTCTCGACGTGTGTCACCGAAATGGTTCCGGTAGAAGAAGGCATCCCCAAGTTCACCAAGACCTTGAAGTCCTCCTATGTGGGCCGCCCGCGTGACACCGTTGTCTTCGAGGCCGAGGTGGTGTCCCAACAGCCTGCTCAATTCACCTGGTATGTCAATGGTCTGAAGATTGTGCCGTCGCCCAAATATCAAATTGACACTTCGCAGGTGAATCGAACGACCCTAGTGATGAGAGATTTGCGACCAGAAGACATAGGAACCTATACGGTGGAAGCCAGCGTTCCCCAGGGTCACAAAGTCCTGAGCAGTTGTCGTGTCGATTTGATGCGTGAACAGCAGATTCCCAAGGAGAAGTCAAAAACATTGGTGATGATGCCGCCTCGATTTACAAAGCCGTTGAAACCGACTCTGCAAACTGGCACAAACGAGACGGTCGTTTTCGAATGCGAAGTGGACTCTCTGCCGCCTTCGCAGTTCAAATGGTTCGTCAACGGTAGCGAAGTGCCCACCACGGGGCAGTATGAAATCCGAGCTGAGCGCAATCGGTCGGAGTTGATTATCCACAACACCAAACCGGATGACACCGGTATAGTTCAGGTGCGAGCTACGAATCCACTCGGTATGGCGAACAGTATGTGCAAACTGGAGGTGACAACGCGGGAGACGATGCGCTTCTTCCCCCAAGAAGTGATGCCCCAGTTTACCCTGCCGTTGCAACCCATGGTTAATGCCCAAAGACGCCAGTCCGTCACTCTGGAATGTGCCGTTGAGACACGCCAGAAACCCACCGAATTCCGCTGGTATGTCAACGGTTTGCAGGTGGCACCTTCGAAGAACTTCGAAATCTACTCCGAGGATCTCACCTCGGCCCTCACAATCAACCAGATTCGGCCGGAAGATGCCGGTCATGTGACGGTTGAAGTGCTCTATCCTCAGGGCAAAATGGTAAGCGAATGCACTCTGAAATTAGAGGATGAAAGTCGACCAGTAGAACAGGTTGTTGCCATTCCGGCACAGCCAGTCCACTTCGTGCAGCCCCTGTTCCAAAATGTTTCTGTACCATACCGAAGTACTACAGTACTCGAGTGCGTCACATCTGGTCCGGAAAGTACCGACTTCATTTGGCACGTGAGTGGCAGAAAGATTTCCCTCAACCAGCAGCAGCAGCAGGAGAAATACGAGGTGCGCCAAATGGTCAACAAGTCGGAACTCATCATCCACAACGTCACTCCCGAAGATATCCGAGATATCGCCGTTGAGGCGGTGACCCAGTATGGTCGGGCTGTCAGTTACGGCGCCGTAACCATCACCAGCGAGCCCCAACCGCAGATGTACGACTATCGTTCCATCATTCCACAACAGGCGACAACCCTACAGGCCGATGTCTGTGTGAAGCCACACGAAGAGATCCGGCTAGTCTGCGAGGTGGAATCGACTCCGGCCGATTTCAAATGGTTCACAAAAGGGATGGAGATACAGCCGTCTCAGAAGTACGAGATCCACGAGACACCGACCAAGAGCGAACTTATTATTCACAACGCCGAGGAGCAGGATGCCGGCACCTATCGAGCCGAAGTGGTCACCCCGTTGGGTGTTGTGATTTCAGAGTGTCACGTGACTGTGGAAGTTGACGAAGTGAGCCGCCATCTGGGCTCCGCCCAGCCCACCCAGGTCATTATTTCAAATGTGGCGCCGCGCGTGGTTCAACAGCTGACCGATATCACTGTCACAGATGGCAACCAGGTCGTGCTAGCCTGTCAGGTCGAGGGAAGTCGTCCGTTGAAAATTGCCTGGTTCCACGACAATCAGGACGTGACAAATCTGGACGATTTTCTCGTCACCTTTGAAGAGGAGACCGGAATTTCCACCCTGTCCATTATGGAAGTGTTCCCCGAAGACCGCGGCGTGTACAAGTGTGTCGTGGAGAATTCGTTCGGTCGCACCGAAACCCAAGCTGAACTGCATGTTGTCGCGCCGGAATATGTGGAAGTACCTAGTGATCAGGTTGCCATGGAAGAGTACGAGGACGAGGAGACAATGCCGGGCATGACAACAGTGGAGAGCCAGTTGAAACAGGCCGATGCCCAAGAGAAGACCCAAACTTATCAGGCCGAAGAGCCAGTGGTGAGTGTACCATTATCATTGCCCCTTCTTGGTTTTCATGTGTCGTTTACCAGAATAGTTTTGTATAATTTAAAAAATTGATATCAATTAGAACAAACAATTGGGTCGATAGAATAATCGTATTCTGTAAAGTAAAGCGGATAATATAAAGTAACAGCCACTGCCGCGCTGTAATTCCTTTTACTGTCAATAAAATTATCTTTTTAAATTGTTCGCTCGACTTTGAATCCGTAAATTGAGTACATTTTTCAAGATATACTCACGTATTCTACTGAATGACAACTCACGATGATTCCTTTTATGATTATCTTCCTAACACTCAGTTACCTGGGCAGTACGGGACTTAAGCTAAGCGTGTGAAGAGGTAAACTAGAGTTAAACAAATTCATACTACTGACGAGACTTTTCAAAAACTTATGCACTTACCGTTTTTGTTGGTCTAGGGGTTAGGAAGTATCTTTGTTCTAATTATTTTGCATGCCTTTTGTATTGTTTTGAAATGTAGGTCGACGAAATACAGGAGACACAAAGATCTGAAGTACGTATGGATTTCAAAGGCCCTGAAATGGAACCTCTTCAGTCCAATGCGATAACTATGGAGTTGTCCAAAGAAGAAGAGTCTGTCGAGGTAAAGTTTAATTCCCCTTTGCTTAGATGCTATGCTTTTAAACTGTACGCTTTTCATCCAATCGTTCTGGTTAGGTTGTTGATTACACCACTTTTATTTTGTAAATCAATGTGGTTTGGAATAATTGTGTTCCAATGTATATACATTGGGTGATAGATTCCTCTATTGGGGAAACCTCCAAGTGGCAAACGACAAGCTGACTGACCAGCCCTGGACTACGCAATCCTTTCACAGAAATATACATGTCTTACAATACACGAGCTACCAAAAGGGACTTGGGGAGAGCATGCACTGTCTATGAATTCGGGTGCGCTAGACTGATGATGATGATGATGATAGATTAACAACTAAAATTGTTAGGTGGTCATAGACCGAGCGGAAGTGAGAGCGGGGACATGATGAACAACTGGGCATTCCATATAGGGAAAATTGCGTCACCATGATTGATTGCCTGGGGATGCATATAGAGGTGCGAGGAGAGGAACGGTCTGCAGAGGCAGCAGGCTAACTCTAAAAGACCCAGGGCAGGAAGCAGCATTATGGAGAGTCAGCAAGGTGAAGAAAGCAGGACGGAAGAAAAATTAAAGACATTGTGTGTAAAAGAAGAATTCGAATGCAGAATGGAAATATTGATCTTGGCGACGGTGAACAATCATTTCCCATTTTGAAAACCGAGCCGTTTAGCCGTAATTTTCATTCTTACTGCATTTTACCCTTCATCGTTTCAGCTACTGCTGACCGAAGCCGAAGAGCAGCAGACTCTACCTGTTGAACAGGGTGGTCCAGAAATGAACAAAGCCACTCTTCAATTCGTCTCCGTTTTGGCCGCGGATGTCAAGGTGGCTAAAGGAGAGACACTCAAGTGAGTAGCGTTTTTGTTTGTCCCTTGGAATCTATGTATCTTATTGCTGTCCTAAATTCTCGTCCGTTTGTGCTTTCCTATGTCAGTTTGGAGTGCTCCATCGAGGCTGACGAACCGGTGAAGGTGACCTGGACTCTGAACGGGGCCGAACTGAACGTTTCTGATCGCGTAGAAATTGGATTCCTTGAAGATTTGGGGGTCGCCTATCTGGCGGTCAAAGAACTCACACACGGCGACCAGGGAGAATACGCCTGTTTGGTTTCCAACGACGTTACCACGATTCGAACTTCTACCATGGTTTCTGTGGCAGGTAGCCATGCTGTCAATCCGTCCTAGAATTCAGTTGAACTTCAGTCCTGTATAATCAAATTAATCTTAATCAACACAGAAGAGTCAGGTGTTGCCGGAAGGATAGGCTATTATGATATCGCAGTCATTGCCATGACAATTCAAAGACCGATCGATAATGCTGAATACCATAGAGTACTAAAAATACATAATTTAGTTCAACATACTACTAAGAAGTAGAAAGATCGAAAATATATTTATTTAAAGATATTTTTAATAAATAATATAACGAGAAATATAATTAATTATGATTTTTGAAGATAAGAATTATGTTCAGTCAACAATGGTCGAGAATGAATTAGTAGTAAAGAAAAAGTTTTCACGAAACTCTGCGTAGGGTTGCAGC
The DNA here is from genome assembly GCA_032274565.1 of Nematoplana nigrocapitula. NCBI lineage: Eukaryota > Metazoa > Platyhelminthes > Proseriata > Nematoplanidae > Nematoplana > Nematoplana nigrocapitula. The sequence goes on from JAUYWV010119592.1 coordinate 18,751, forward strand.
AGCCTTATAACTTTTTTTTGTCCATCTATATACAGAGAACAGTAACACGCCATATTCCATAGTTGCAGTGAGAGAAACATTAAATGTTGGCGTTAGCTAATTACATAAGTGAAACTTTGGTTAGAATTGCATTCCCAGACAATTCAAGCGTAGTATTTGCTAACTAACAGAACTCATTTCACCCTTAGTTATAAAATATTATCGAATTTCAAGCAGTTGTGGGAGGGGTGATTGACCATTGCTATCTTAGATAGTGCTTTTCTCTTCTGTTTGTTAGTCCGTGCATAGTGCCAAATCTATCAGTATCTTAAAATTGCCATATATTTGTCATATGTGTACTTAATTCTGTTTTTTTGTTTCTGCCTACCTTTAACCTGCAGCCGGTCCTGCCGAAGAACAAATTATCGCCCCAGAAGCTGAAATTGATGAGGAGACAGCCCAGGTTAGCGTGACCCCAGTAGCGGCAGAAGAAGCCAGCACCCAGCCGACAGTCAAACAGTTGACAGTTGCCCCGGTTGTCGAGGAAGACGAAGCGCCCAAATTCACCCTCGAATTAGTGCCAATTTCGGTAATGGACGGTGAAGAGATCTGTCTGACCTGCGTGGTGCACGCGCGTCCGATGCCGGAAGAGGTGACCTGGTTCCACAACGAAGTTCGCATAATGGAGACTGCGGAGATTGAGCTCTACTTCTCTCGAGAAACCGGTGAGATCGAATTGACCATTACTGAGGCGTTCCCCGAAGATGCCGGCACGTACCGGTGCGAAGCGACCACGAGTCTGGGGACTGCCACAACCAAGACCGACGTGACGGTGGAAGAGTACGAATATGTGCCGGACAGTGAGGGCAAATCGACGGAGACGGAAGAGGAGGTTCCCATGGAAGCGCCAGTCAAAGAGGTTGCTCTGGAAGTTTTAGGGGACACCTCGGAGACGCTTGAGCAGCAGATGCCTGCAGAGGTAGAAGCCACTTCCGAAATGAAGGTGATCAGAGACGAAACCGACAAAGGAGAAGTCCAGACCGAATTCACCTACTCCAAGGAGATCGAAGACAGCCAGATTGCAGAGGACTCGGCTGAAATGACCCAACAATCAGAAATTGTTGAAATCACTGAAATTCAGGAGGCAATGCCAGACGAAGAGAAGGTGGAATCCAGTACGGTTGAACTGAAAATTGAACCTACATCGATACCCCAAGATGATTTGAAAACAGAGTCCTTAGCCGCACCTGAACAATCTACAATGACGCTCCACTTGGAACAGGAAGAGGTAGTCGTTGCGCCTTTTGCTCCAGAAACTGAAATGATTTCCGAGAGCACGGAACACCATTTAGTAGAGGAAGCTCCAATGGAAATTTCAGCAGATGATGTTCCAGCGGCGAGTGCAGTTTTTGCTGCAGTGGATGAGGACAAGATGAAAGCGGCAGGTGACCGGCCGCAAACTAACGTGTTTTCCGTAGAAGAAGAAATGCCTACTGAAGCACCTCTAGAAGAACAAGACGTATCAATGGCAATTGAAGAAGGACAGGAAGTCGTAGAAGAAGGACCAGAAATTATTCCAAAGGTACTCGAAGTTTCTATTCCATTTGAAGCAAATGTTCAAACACAGGATCAACCAATAGACGAATTAGAAGATACAGAGGAAACGAAAGAAATCCTAGCAACAGAGGAAGAAATAAAGGAAACTAAAGAAACTGCAGAAAAAGGTGTCAAGGAAAGTCTTATCCAAGAAACCGTTAAGACAGAAGAAATTGAGTCATTTGAAGACATTACCGAGAAAGCGCCGACGGATGTCATGG